>JACEFZ010005640.1:0-7500 GCA_014155875.1 Cepaea nemoralis
CCTTACCCTTCTTATACCTATATTAATTATGGATGAAACTTATCAGACGTTTCCTGTGCTATCTACAATTTGATATCACGTGATAATAGCTTGTTTAATTAACTTACCTTAGCCCATCTAGTGTCGAATGTTCAATAAATAAAGGAAGCTGGTGTCATATACACAACCCCTGAAGATGTGGGAAATTATTCCAGTTAATTCATTGATTGCGGAAAGATGAATGCAGACAAGTTTTGCACTGCTAAAATGTTGATATTTCTTCCTCATCATCTTCTTCTTCTTCTTCTTCTTCTTCTTCTTCTTCTTCTTCTTCTTCTTCTTCTTCTTCTTCTTCTTCTTCTTCTTCTTCTTCTTCTTCTTCTTCTTCTTCTTCTTCTTCTTCATCTCCTTCTTCTTGCTCGTCGTCGTCCCGTCGTCGTCGTCTCCTCCCTATCCTACTCCTCCTCCTCCTCCTCTCCTCCTCCTCCTCCTTCTTCTTCTTATAGCCCATGCCGTGTGACGTTGATGATCATGTCTGTCCTCACCCTTCTGTCTGGTGTACTGTCAATAATTTCTGATACCGATGTCCCTCCAAGCCATGATGTCAAACTGTGAAGAATCTTCTCTCCCTGTCTCCTCCTGCCCCTGTTACTCTACAACTTTTCAGTTGTCTCGACTTACTCCAGCTTTCCTTTTCTCATGGCATTTAAATTCAATCTGCAACCCCATGCAACTATGTACAACTTCCATCTGTAGCTTCTATGCAATTATGTACAACTTCCATCCGCTGTTATCAAAGTACTGAAATACGCAAATAGGCTAACATGTTTAAGACTGGTCCCCTTCATTTGACGTTGCCATTGGGAAGATTTTATTTTTTTTGCTTTGCATTCACCATTAAATCTGTTTTCTTATCCAAACTAAGCACTTTATTTTGACTTTATGTTTTATATATATATATATATATATATATTTATATATATATATATATATATATATATATATATATATATATATATATATATATATATATGCCGGTCTCCCTGGCTGAGGGTTAGCAGCTTCTCCGTAACCCCGAATACTCTCGTGGTTAACGTGAGCGCACGAGAATTGGAAGCGGTTCGAAGTCGCGGCAGTGACTTATGAGATGTATGGAGCCGGTCGCTCAGAAAGTCGTGGCGTGCTGATGAGCGCTAATCTAGCCTAGGAATCAACATACAGCTGAAAGATGCTGGTGTTGACCGCAATATCCTGAAACAGGATGGAAACGCGGAAAAAAACTATATATATATATATATATATATATATTATATATATATATATATATTATATATATACTATATATATTATTATATATATAAATATATAGGAGAGGAGAGAGAGAGAGAGAGAGAGAGAGAGAGAGAGAGAGGAGATAGCATTGCTTTGCTGATCCGGCAGCTTCTGCAGCTTGTCTTGTTCCAGACGTATTAGTGTCATCTTTTTTCTGGAGTAAACTAGACAGCCGAGAGGGATCATGCTGCATGGGCAACACATGGTCTATAAATTCAACCCAGGCTTTGTGTTATGGAGAGATAACCCCATTTTACAAACTATCGTCTGTCCCCCCCCCCCCCCCACGGCATATCCTTACAGGACGTCGCTGTCAACACCAGCATTTTACCGCTGTCGTTAATTTCTTGGTAAGAATATGCTCAATAGTTTGCTATTGCTTTCTGAGCGGCCGACATATGTGTGTTGACATATCACAAAAATAACATCCTGTTAATCAGATAATTATAGCGTGAGGTAAATCAGAAAATCATACACCTCGTATACTCAAACACAGAAGCCACATATAATACATTGCAGTATTTTTTTGCCTGGCATATTTACTGCATCTCGTCTTATACTTAGAGTTTTATATCATGTGCAGTGAATTAACGAATAATACTTGGGGGCGGGGGGGGGGGGAATAGTCGCTGATATTTTTGTAATGTGGGGTATCAAACCAATGTTTTCCCATAGTGAATTTGAATAACGAAGACACAACAAATAAATTTCACGATTTATTGGCTGACATATTTTGCTGTGTCTCATTAGGTTCATACTGCAAAATTCACACACCATAAAATAAAATAACTAGATACATCCTTCAAGGTAAAATATACACATGTGCGCACAGTAATGTGAATTGTCTCCCACGGTAATTTTAAACTGTCTATCATGTCTTATTCTTTGCACAAAACTGGCCTATGTAGATTAATCATGGTTACTTCTGCAAAGTTAAACAAACAACTATTTCGTGTATTACACAACACGCGATGTGGAGCATGTTACCTCCCACGTTAGTTTAAGATTTAAAAGGAAGCCCTTCTGTTTGCAAAGAAACAGCTGGAATCGACTAATCGATAATGTTCCACATTCGAACGATATCAGTGACTATGTATTTGATAGTTCAGCCAAAAATATAACTGCAGTATGCACCTGATGAGAAGCGGCGAATTTGCAGGCAAGAAATCGTGCATATTGTGTTTATGGCGTCAGTGTTTAGATCACTAAGGGAATGCATTGTTTCGAGGCTCCTATACTACCAAGTCAGCTCTGTGTGAAGAAATTACGGGCGCAGCTCGTAACCCCGTATACCAGCGTTCGAAACACAGCAGTTTCATTTTATGAAATGGAATGGGTGTCAGTCGTTCAGAAAGCAATTGCAAACTACTGAACATAAACTTATCCAGGAATCATGAACAGTCAAATAATGCTGGGGTTGAATGCTACGTCCAGTAAAGGTCATGCAAATAACGTTTTTTTTTAAAAAAAAAACATACTACCAAGAGTATGACACATCACTACATTAATATCCTCATAGTTAGTTTATATTGGATATTACAAATAATGCATATCGTATACTAGCAATAGCCTGAAACATCACCAAAATAATATCATTATAATTTATATTAGTATCGTTCAGAGTCATTCAGACATGTTGTATATTTTGCGGTTTGAAATATCACTTTAAAAAAGTATCCTCATAATTAATGAATTATAAGGGATCAAATCAGACATGTCGCACACACTACTGCCAATTCCCATGCCACATAAATATTATGGTTTATTGTGAGTATTACTGTAGTGTATCGGCGAGACGCGTGTCTGTCATTCCGGTAATCATGGCTTAGTACTTGCACCGATGCTAATTTAATATTTTATTTTTCGTTTTCTGGCTTTATATTCGTGAGTAGTGCACATTGGACTTGTTGTTGCATGTGGGTTAGCTTTCCTAGTCACCAATGTCTCTAGCCGTCAGGCGAACCCGCTCCGACTTCTGTGGTACTTGTAATTTAAGTCCGCAAGTCAAGGACGAGAAGCTAACATTTTAGTCCAATTGACCGGTGTTGGGTTGAATCCGTTACCTCGCCATCCGTACAACGGAAGTTTAAGAGCGAGCGTTCTTATATATTCAGCCATGCTGACCTGCATTTTAAAGAAAATTGACTTGGGCTCTTTGGTTGACCCAGATTAAAACGGCTTACCAAAAATATCTTGGGAAATAAAGGCGGCGGGTAAAATATTACCCACATAGCACCTGGAGTGCATGCTGATATATACATATATGGACTATCGTCATAAGCTTGTCACGCTATAAGATGTGAAAATAGGGCCCTTACTATACTGTTCCAGTTTAGGTTGAAATGGAGCAATTCATAAATGTTTAGGGAACAGACCAAGGGGAAGACCAAGAATTAAATACCTGGATGGCTTAGCCACATGGCATGGTCGAGACAGAAACAAGGAGCTGATCCATGACTCTTATCAGCATGGCACATGATGGATAGATGGTTTACACAGAGCTTTTAGTTTAAAAAAAAAAAAAAGAAGAAGCAAAATGCTAAAAGTATAACAAACAAGCAAATAATTCTAAACTTATCATCATCATTATCATGCGCCATGCAGATAAATGTTGGCGGCCATGTTTCGCCATCTCACACAATCACCAGGGTTGTGGATCAGCTCCGTGTTCTTGTCTCGATGTGTCATATGGCCAAGTCACCCAGGTATTTACCTCTCTGCCCTCACCTGGTAAATCTAGACTATAGGGTGCAGTGATGACACATGTCCGGCTGAAAGATAATCTAACAGTACACAGTAATAACGTGATTGTTCGTGTAGCAGGTCCTATTCAGGATGTCGCACACATCACGGCCACGCCGGGAAAGACTATCGATCTTGTACCAGTTCTCCTGACTGAGGTGTCTTCAACGTCCCATGCCCACGTCCGTGGTTCTACTTCTAGGAACCATGACTTCCATCAGTATGTGTGTGTGTGTGTGTGATGTGTGTGTGTGTGTGCGCGCCTGTGTATGCCTGAATGTATGTTTGTATGGTGTGTGTGTGTGTGCATATGTGTACGTATGAGTGTGTCTGTTGTGTGTGTGTGTGTGTGTGTGTGTGTGTGTGTGTGTGTGCGCGCCTGTGTATGCCTGAATGTATGTTTGTATGGTAGTGTGTGTGTGTGTGCATATGTGTACGTATGAATGTGTCTGTTGTGTGTGTGGTGTGTCATGTGCGTGTGTGCGTGCGTGTGTGTGTATGTGTGTGTGTGTGTGTGTGTGTGTGTGTGTGCGTGCGTGTGCGTGTTAAAACTAAGGTATGCCAGTTTCCGAGCCACAATACTGTTTATGAATAAAGGTTGAAGTTTCTCGCCCGTGACAACATGTGAGCCTTATTTATTTCTTACAATGAACACTGCCAAAATCCAGGTAAACGTATCCATTGATGTCATAATCCTGTTACTCTCAGCTATGGGAACTGTTTTCCCAGACTATACCGCTCTAGGATTGATCTAACATTATACAAGTCGTAACTAAATAGTTAACTGTGCTGGTTGTAATACAATGATAAGACTGTCCATCCTAAAAATTATAAAAATGTGACAAACTACTGGGCGTAAACTTGCCAAGAAATCACACACAACCAGAAAGAATGCTGTGCTGTCGTCCTGTAATGGATATGCAACTAAGTTAACTTAAATAGTTAATAGACGGCAAAGAAAAGTGCATGACTAAAAGCAATTCATCCCGGGAGTGCCGACTGCTCAGCGAAATATATCACAAAAAACCTAACATGCACATAGATAACCTTGCTATTTACCTTTTAAATGAACATATGTAATCTTTTCCTTAAAAGATTACAAATCATCGAACTTAACTAATCACCTTGTACTGGATTCGCTCACCATGAAACGACTGTTGATAGCATCTATAAGGCATCTCTTTGGGTATTTATGAGGCATTATAGGGTCCTATAGAAAATTATTAATTTCATACAGGCAATATATAGAGACTTGAGGTGTAGAGTTCTCCACGAGGTAACACTGACTGGGGCATTTTAAATACGAATTGTGGTGATACAGGGATGTTATTTGTCACCTTTGTTAGCCTTTTATATGTTCCATACATCTTCTTCAGTTATATACCCCTTATAATGTTCCATACAGGTTTTATTTATTTCCAAACAGTTTATTTTTTTTTTTGGTTTGGTAGTTCCAAGCAGCTTTTTTTTAGTTCCACATAATTTAATAATTTCTTTGATTCCATAAAGCCTCTTTAGTTCCATAAAACTTGTGCAATGTAGTTCCATACAACTTGCTTAGTCTAATAAGCTTCTTTAGTTCCATAACACTTCTTTAGTTCCATACAACTTCTTTAATTCCATACAATTTTTTAAATTCCATACAACTTCTTTAGTACCACACAGCTTCTTTAATTCCATATAACTTCTTTAATTCCATATAATTTATTTAATTCTTTTCAACTTCTTTAGTACCATACAGCTTCTTTAGTTCCATACAAAATATGTAGTTCCCTACAGCCGTATATGTTGCTGTAATGGGCAGGTGCAGGTTTCTCTACTACCAGTACAAAGGACCATGTCGCAGAAGAAGTTCAGCAGTTAGCTAGCTTATTCCACATATACACCAAGGAAATAGGGCCAGACGATCTCCATGCATGCGATCACTCAGTACAATGATTATACAAGCTCGAGTGACTAGCTAGCTTAGTCCATGGAGACTGGGCCAGACATTCTCCATGCATGCGATCACTCAGTACAATGATTATACAAGCTCGAGTGACTAGAACATGTCTACGTACATAAAAGGAATAAAAACAACAACCCGTTCTCCCATGTTGAAACCTAACTATCCGTTCTCTCATTACTAAAGCCTCACTTCAAGAGACGGAATCATGTATCTATTAAGGTAGCAGTGTAGACACAGAAGGAAGAAGAGGAAAAAAAGGATATTGAAATAGGAATACGACAGGTGAAAGGATATGTCATAGCACTAGGAAATTAAAGGAAGTTGAACTTAGCACCAATCTTAGAATAACTAAACTTAACTATGTTAAATGCTTTAACAGCTTATTAACATTTAGAGAGATTAACAGTGCGTTAAACATGAGAACTGTCAAATGTTAAGTCGCTTAAAGTCGCTTAAAAGTCGACAGGGTCGACTTCATTGCACCGTGTGTTTATCCCATATGGCTTAGTCTCTTTCCGCAGCGCGGAAAGCGTCGCACAAAGCACGAACTTCGTAGCTCTAGCGACGACCAACAGGAGCCTCCGAAAAATTTCACTCGTGAACCTGAAGGACGCGGCCGGAATCGAACCCACAACCTTCGGAGCCAGAGTCAAACGGCTTGGCCACTTCGCCATGGAGCCTCCTGTATATTCAACATGTACTATTTGGCGCGGAAGCCTGGACGTTGACAAAGTAATTAGAGAGACGAAAGGCGGTCCTGGAGATGTGGATATACAGAAGAATGTGTCGTATTTCATGGAAACAACAATAAAAACAAAACAAAAAACAAATAAACAAAAAATCAAATACAGAGGTTCTAGGGGGAAAAAAAACGGAATGAAAAAGAGTTGATGAAAGAAATAAAAAAGAGGGCAAGTAAAATATTTCTGCTACGTTAAAAGTCAATACTCTTATGAAAGTAATAATAGGAGAATAAGGTTGAAGACAAGCGAGCAAGCAAGAGGTATACATCGATACAAGTGGGAAGGTAACAACAAGAGATGGATAAACAGCAATCCGACAGAATGTACAGTCAGGGCGAGAGACAGACAGTGTTGGAGATCCATTACAGCCAACCTTCATTGTGGAGACGGCACTGATTGATTGGTGTTAAGTGCTTACTACTGTTTGGATCAGAAACATTAAAACAGTATAAAATAACACAAAGTAATGCAGCTTTACAGAACTGAATTACGAAACATACAGGACGTTACGGCGACTACCCTTCATCAGCAAACAAATACATACACAAAACACAACATATAATCACAGAGAAGACCCTCTGATGAAGTCTAGTCGCCGCAACGTCCTGTATGTTTCGTAATTATGTTCTGTAAAGCTGCATTACTTTGTATTATTTTATATTGTTTACATTTTCACAACTTTACCGCAGTTCCACCAAATTGTATTCAGAAACATGGAGAAAGGTTTTAAGAAAAATACAAATAACTTTCACATTC
>JACEFZ010005640.1:12500-50000 GCA_014155875.1 Cepaea nemoralis
GACCGGATGCCGAGCGCCTAGCCACTGCGCCATCACGACTCCCGAGCTGCTGGAGACAGGCCAAGCTTGGCGTGGGGTGTTTAAGGGCCTTTGCTCTTGTGTGGGTTAAAGGGAAGAAGAAGGAGGAGGAGTAGAAGACGAAGTGGAAGAAGAAGATAGCGGGTTTATTTTTTGTTTTAAATTTTAAAAAAAAAAAAAAAAAAAAAAAAAAATTAATGAAAGGAGATAACGCTTTAATCACAGTTCTCTTTTTCGTCTTTTTTGAGTGTAGTGATTAATATATAGATTAACAATTAGTAAACGGGCGAAAAAAATCCCTGGAAGCCTTGGAGATGTGGTTTTATAGAAGCATGCTGAAAATTAATTGGACAGCCAAAAAAGAGCAACCAGATGTTTTAAGGGAAGCTGAGTCGCAAAGACAACTTATCAAAACATCAGAAAGAGGCAGTTCTCGTTTTTGGTCCACGTTATGAGAAGACAAAACCTGGAACAAGTTGTGACAACCGGAAAGATTTGTGGAAAGAGAGATAGAGCAAGACAGCGTGTCTTGTGTCATGGCACGAAAGGGAGTCACACACACGAATTGATCCATGACGTCGGAGATCGTAATTTGTGGAGCGGCATGATCGCCCAATACAACCGGAAATTTTCAGCATTCTTCAGTAAAACCACATCTTCAGGTCTTCCAGGGATGGTTTCGCATGTTTACTAATTGTCCAGGATTCGCAGCCGTATGTTTAAACTTGTTCCGTGTAACATCCAAGAACTCTTTTTGTTTTAAATTTCAAGGACTCAAGCGTAGTCCATTCACACTACTTCTAGTAGTCCTGGACTGAATATTGCGTGCGGATGATGATTATGTTTATATATTTATGATTATTTTAAATGTCACGAAGTTAACGTGGGATTCATGGTCATCAATGGGCATGATAATTACGGTGATAACGACGAAAATAATTATATAGTAATATTTGTAATGCTTACAATGGGGATGAGGATGGTGGTAATGATGATACTCATTATTAGATCGATGACGGGGAGGTGATGATACAACGATGTTAATATCGATGATGATAATTAAATTGATGATAATGATGATGACAATGATAACAGTAATGACAATGATGATGATTATGAAGAGGACGACGTGGACGACATTATTGCAAAACAGTCAACGCAGCCTCACTCCAAAATTCCACTCTCAGACCCGCTACACTTCCTGGCCTCAACCATCGTCCACACTAAACAATACGCTCATTTTTTGGAAGGGCAAACACTCCCAATAGAAAAGCCCCGCTGCAGACACTTTACGTACAATAATACGAGAGTAAGTTAATAAGTAAGTCACATATGGCTGTAGAAAAATAACTAAATATGATAACAACTTGAAACCAGTTTATTCTTAAACTTACATTGTCCCTTTATTTCTCAACAAAATCTCCACCAACATTGATGCACTTATCCCATCGTTTTATCAGTCCTCCCAAACCGGCTGCATAGAACTGCGTGCTTTGTTTTTATTTACTGGCCATCCCACAGAACTGTGTGACTTACTTATTAACTCGCCCTCGTAACTTTTTCTACCCAGCTATACACCGCTTTACGGGACAAACATTTGTCAGCATAAACAATGACAACTCACCTTGGCGGGAGACATTTCGCCAATGACACCGAAGTTGAATGTGAAGTGAAAACGTGGTTTAGAAAATAGAGCACGCAGTTCTGTGCAGCCGGTTTGGGAGGACTGATAAAACGATGAGATAAGTGCATCAATGTTGGTGGAAATTATGTTGAGAAATAATCGGACAATATATGTATAAAATTAAACTGGTTTGAAGTTGTTATTATATTTAGTTATTTTTCTACAGCCATTTGTGACTTACTTATTAACTTACCCTCGTATTTTGAATGTGTTCACGCATGTTAAGTAGTATATTTCCTAGAATGGCTGCAACAACAACAACAACAACAACAAAAACAAGCTTATCGCCGCACACGATGATGATAAATGTGCTGGTCATCTTACAATGATGATAATGACGATGATAATGCAACTATGATTAGGATAATTATGATTTGTGTAAATATCACCAAGTTAATGCGATGATGGCGGTCATGATAATATGGTTGCAACGATGTTGATAATAATACATTGAAATTTAGAATGCTATTGCTGAGCATTATGATGCTGGTAATGATGATGTGGATGTTTAGATTGATGATGATGATGATGATGATGATGATGATGATGATGATGATGATGATGATGATGATGATGGTGTCGATACAATGATGATAAAGAGGGTGCTGATGCCCTTATAATCAGATAATTAGGATTCTTGTGAATGTCACACAGTGGACATGATGATCTGGGTCATTTTCGCAACAACGATGATGATAATAATACATGGATATTGGTGATGATTATTATGATGATTATGATGAACAGAAATGAACATCGTAAAGTGATTAGAGAAATTTGACGTAGACAGTCACACTTTTTTTGGTCTCGTTATGAGAAGAAATAAATTGGAAAACTTGGTGACAACTGGCAAGATCGAGGGGAAGAGAACAAGGAAAAGGCAGAGAAGTAAATACCTGGATGGCTTGGCAACGTGGTATGGTCGAGACAAGAACACTGAGCTGATCAACGGTTCTGGTGATCGAGTGGGATGGCGGCAAACATGATCGCCGACGCTTATCGGCACGGCACATGATGATGATGATGATGATGATGATGATGATGATGATGATGATGATGATGATGATGATGAGAACGGCTAGCGTAACTCGACAAACGGTGCTGTTGATGATGATGATGATGATGATGATGATGATGATGATGATGATGATGATGATGATGATGATGATGATGATGATGATGAGAACGGCTAGCTTAACTCGACAAACGGTGCCGTTGATGATGATGATGATGATGATGATGATGATGATGATGATGATGAGAACGGCTAGCTTAACTCGACAAACGGTGCTGTTGATGATGATGATCATCATCATCATCATCATCATCATGATCATGATAAAGGGAATAGTGATGATACAATGATAATAATGACGATAATAACGCAGTTATGATTAAGATAAGTATGATGACGAATTGTGAATTTCACGAAGTTAACAACATGATGATTGTGATGCTTGCTTGCTTGCGTTCACTGGCTGTGAACTCCAGCTCGAAGTCCTGTATGTCGGATGAAGACATCCTGTTGTCCAACATCAGTGTGATGTCATACCAGACTGAGGTTTACGTAAGTATCCGTTGTCCCATGTCTGGCTTATTGGTGTGCAGACTGGTGGTTCCTCGCCGTGCAGGCAGATACTCTCGGACTTCGGAAGAATCAGCGATCTTACTACGTTAGCCAGGACCCCGAAGAGACCTGTTGCCCAGGACGCACGAATAGGGCGTGTTATTAGGTCTTGGCCAGTATAAGACCTGGCTCTGGTGCCTTGGAAACACCTCTGGGTCCCGATGATTGTGGTGATATTTGTGATAATTATTGTGGCAACAATGATAATAATAATACATTGATAATTGCGCTACTATTGATAATGATGACGAGAATGATGATGATGATGATGATGATGATGATGATGATGATGATGATGATGATGATTGTAACAAGCTACGTGGAGGGTCCCAAATAGCCCGGTCACAATGTTTAATTAATCTTCTATAGCCCTGGCTGGAATAGGTCTTTACCTGCCAACCCTCCTCCGTTTTCCCTGGACTCACTGTCACGCTTCCTTTCGACCTAGGGACCTATTTCCTGCAGTGTTCTTCTGGCTGACACATAAATAACATGGCAGTCGTCAGAACAACTTGGAAGTAATTTTATTAACCTAATCAAGAACAGCACAGGAACACATAAAGGCAGATAAACAGATAGATCTACACAGACACTACACTGGTAAAGTTTTGACACAGAGCCTCCAGTCACCACAGTCACAGATCCAGCTTCAGATACTGTCTGATCTGTCCAGACATATCTCACCAAAGATGTCAGAATCTCCTTCCTTCTCCAGCAACTGGTTGTAGATTCCACAGGCTTTTGTAGAATCCAAGCGACTGGTGTGTTGAGGACTTCTGTTCATTGCCACATGAATTAATTCGGCACCAGGTCTTCACTGACCTATGAAAAGCTTTACGGTTGCAGATACGGTGAGGTGTTCGTGGAGGGATAATGGATGGGTGCCTTTTAATGTCTGGTGTAAAATGAGTATGCAAGAAAATCACTCTTAGGCTCCCTCCAGACAACAACTGCTCTCAGGCGTATGTTGTTGAAAAAAACCGGCAATGCACCAGTCATGCAAAATGTCCTTGCCTCACGACCTGGACCTTGCCTCTGTCTCAGAGTTAAGCACACCAAACCTTGAGTTGGCCTCGTCGGACATATTGGCGTTAGCCTAGAAGCACTGGTGATAATGTCCGTTAGAAGACATATTCACTTCTCATAGAAGAAGACCCTGGAGATGACAAACAAAACCTGAGCGACTGGGCTGACTCATGTATCACACAAATACACTATTATTAATACCTGAATGACTGGGCCTGACCTGTCAGGTGGCCCCTGGATTGACCACGTCCGGGCTTGAGGAGACCTCCAGCTGGACGAAGTCCTGTTGTCTTTTTGCCCACACGACACACTCTCCACATTCATACCAAGCCTTTATTATGATTTGGCACAATCATTTCCATGCTTCCCTCTCACTTGCAAATCATGCCTTTCTCACCCGCAAGATCTTGTGGTGTGGTGCGCCGAGTAAGCTTTGTGTTTCTCCCCCTTAACTAATAGTATAGTATTGGGGTTGTATGGCACGCAGTGTAGTTCCCCATTCCCCGCAAGACTAGGAAAGAAGATACTACCCCTCCCGGCCGCTGCTCTTGTCTGAGCTGTCGCCGCAAGGTACCGGTAGTGCCTCACAGAACACATAGATTTAGAGGAATGCAGGTTCTCTTCAATGAGATAGAGAAGTCCATTATCTTCCCGACATCATCCTATCAAGTAACAGACGAAAGAGATAGTCCTGTGTATAGCCTCTTCTGGCTCAAGAAGATAGATCATAGATTGGTATAGCTATCCAATGATGATATTCCACAGAAAGATGACCAGATGCCCAATTCAAGCCGTAGACAGAAAGATAGCAACAGCTCATCTGACGCCAAGAACAAATGAAATCCTCTGGGGAGATATATTGTTCCGTTTCACTTCCCCGGCTATGCCAAGAACAAGACGCCCATTTAGATTGCCAACGGTCAACCAACTCTTCATTGGTTATGATTGGCTTTTCGCCAATTCATCTTCCCCTTTGAGACACATATATATTTATAAGTCCATGTCTGGCTGGAGCTACCCACAACCCAAGTTTACCTTTAAAAATGTCTTAGTAGTAGTTGCACTTCTGTCGTTATCTTTAATTAACTTTGACAAGTTGCAACTTGCAAACGGTACTTGTTTGCCCGGCCATCAATTGACCAGTAGCCGCACCAGTGCACATTTGACGCAAGGCGCGCCTTCGGGACTACCCGAAAGGAAAGACAAATATATACTCGCTCCATGTAAAGATTGTGGTATGAAGATAACCCAAAGAACCATCTTTCATGGAGAATTGAGCGAATAAAGAACTGAGAGCTTCCGAAAGCCGGTTCCCCTTGTTTACCAAGAATAACAGAATACATAAGGACATGGGCCACTGGCGTTTCGCTACATAGGCCCCCTCTTAAGAAAGTCGAACCCTACGAACTTTCTACTGTCAGTGGTTCTGTTCGAATGACCCCACCCTCACATTCAACCATAGGATGCCGTGATAGGAAATCTGCTCCCACATTCTCCCTTCCGGGGATGTATTCGACCGTGAACTGATACGGTTGTAGGAGCAATGACCATCTCATTAACCTCGCGTTCAGTTTCTTAGAAGTTGCCAAGAACGTCAGAGGTTGATGGTCGGATTGTACTTTAAACTGGACTCCATACAGATAAGGTTGAAATTTCTGTACCGCCCACACTAGAGCTAGACATTCCCGTTCGACGGTGGAGTAATTCCGTTCGGCGGGTAACAGTTTTCGACTGGCATATGCCACCGGACACAGCACCGAAGGATTATCTCGCCCTTCCTGCAACAGAGTTGCCCCAATCCCTATGTTACTCGCGTCGGTTCTCAGAACAAACGTTTTCTCCAAATTTGGGAGTTGCAGGACTGGCCTATCCACCAAAGCCTGTTTCAGCTTCCCATAAGCTTCTTCACAGCTCGGGGTCCAGACTATAAGATCTGGTGATCCTTTCTTCAGGGTCTCAGTTAACGGCGCCGCAATTTCGTTGAACCTCGGAATAAATTTCTGGTAAAACCCACACAAAGACAAGAAAGACCTAACATCTTTTTTGGATTTAGGACGGGGTGCGAGACGGACCTTCTCAATATTCTTTTCTTCCGGTACCAGTCCCCCTGGGGTAATAGTGTGTCCCAGAAATTCCAAGGATTGATAGCCAATCATGCATTTGGCTGGACGGGCGGTTAACCCCTCCTCTTTCAATCTTATGAAGATCTTTTCCAAGGATTTCAGGTGATCTTTCAGATTGTCAGACGCGATGAGAATATCATCCATAAACGAGACAACAGAAGGATCCCTTAAAGGGTCTAATAACTTTCTCATCATGCGTGTGAACACACTGGGCGCATTGCTCAGCCCAAAAGGCATCACCTTAAATTCGTAATGGCCGCTCGGAGTACTGAAAGCGAGCATTGGCCGAACCTCAGGTTTCACAGGGATCTGATAATATCCCCGGCTTAAATCAATTTTTGAGAAGTACTTTGCCCTATTTAATCTGGCAAACAGTTGATTTGTGTTTGGTAACGGCTCAACTTGGAATGTCGTACAACTGTTTAAATGCCTGTAATCAATACATAAGCGGTGCTCCCCGCTTGGCTTCCTCAACAAGACAACCCCGGCATTATAAGGAGAAGTCGAAGGAGTGATGATGTCATCGTCCAGAAGCTTCTGGATTTCAGTTTCCAGGGCCTTCTCTTTCGAAAAGGGTACTGGATATATTTTCTGGCGAACTGGGTCTTGGGTAGTCAGAGTCATATCAAACTCGACCAACCCTGTCCGCCCTGGCCGATCGGTAAGAATTTGCTGATGGGACTCTAACAACCGGATGACACGGTCTGTTTCTTCAGCCGACAGATCAGGATTTATATGGACATCCCTATAGGTTTCCCCAGGGTGTAATGGATAACCCCGATCCGCGTCTTCGCCCGATTCAGTTTCCATCGCGACCGCCATAGTCATGAGTGGGAGAGAAGTACCATCAGATCGTTCTTCAAACTTTTTGAGAAGGTTAATGTGGAAGATTTTGGATTTCCCCCTGATCCGGATGGCATAGTTGGTGCGGGACACAACCCTTTCCACCGGGAAAGGCCCCTGCCAACCAATCTCGAGTTTATTGGAACCTACTGGAAGTAACAACAGAACCCGATCCCCCACCTTAAGAGACCTATCTTTCGTCCTTCTATTGTAGTAGGCCGCGTGTCTCTTCCTGGCCGCCCTCAGATTCTGAGCTGCCAAAGCCCAACCCGTCTGGAGTTTTTTCTTTAACTCTTCGACGTATTTATAAGAGGATACAGCTTCTTCAGAAGTTTCCTCCTCTGTCCAACATCTCAATAAGGCTTCTAAGGGACCCTTGATTGGCCTCCCGAATAGTAGAGTGGCTGGTGGCAACCCGGTCGACCCATGGGGAACCTCCCGATAGGCGAACAAGGCGGCCTGAGATATACTCATCCCATCTGTCTGGTTTCTCTTGATGCCAGCTTCCGAAGCATGGTCATCAAGGTACCATTAAACCTCTCTACTTGCCCATTAGACTGAGGGTGATACGGGCTGGTATGAATGTGGTTAGTCTGGAAGATACGAAAGACTTCTTCCATCAGCTTACCACAGAACTGAGACCCATTGTCCGTTAGGATCTGGTTGGGAAACCCCAACCTAGTAAAGGTCTCCATCAGTGCATCAGCCACTCGCTTAGAGTCGATTGTGGCCAAAGGTATCGCCTCACCCCACATGGAACAGCAATCCACCATCGTGAGAATGTACTTATTCCTCTTCCTAGTCCTAGGAAGAGGACCAACAAGATCGATGGCCACTCTCTCGAAAGGAGAGTTCATAATAGGCATGTCTCCCAGGACTACCGGAGCTGTCCAGTGTTTTGGTGCCACTCGCTGGCACTCTGGGCACGACTTGACGTACCTACGCACGTCTCCAGTCATCCCTGGCCAGTAGTAATGGCAGGAAATGCGCTGGAGAGTTGCCCCGACACCCATATGTCCACTGAAAGAAATGGTGTGTCCCATATGAAGAAGCTGTTCCCGATAAGCCTTAGGAACTACCAGCTGTCCATGCTGGCGATCCTCCACTCCGGCTCTCCGGTACAGTAACCGATTCTTCATATAATACTGACCCCGTCTTGGTGGGTCAGAACTTTTTGGCAACTGGTTGAAGCAAGGTTGCAAAGTAGCATCCTGGCTTTGAGCAGCTCGTAACTCCCCAGGCAAGGGATTCACGATCAAGGCCGGCGTCTGCTCATCCTCCGATTGAGATCTGGTTTGCATCGCTCCTACGTACATGGGTTCGGTTGGAATCCCTAGAAAGACGTAGCGACAACCCAAGATCATTGGGAAGATTGGATCTAGCAGAACGGCTGCCTGTATAGTGCCGGTAACATATTTTGATTTGATGTCCACCTTCGCAATTGGAAGAGACATCGCTACCGCACTCTTTGTCGCCGTTTGAATCTCAATAGATTCTCCGGTTAGCTGCTCTGGACTCACTAAGTGTGATGAAATTACAGCCTCAAACTGCAGACCGGTGTCGTAGAGACACTCAACTGGTTGACCGTTCACAAGTACCGTTTCTACTACTGGTGGTTTTTCTAAATCTTTGTTCCCAAGATCCCTCCCTTCTACCTCCTTGTGAGACCCTTCCCCGGTTTCTACAAGACAAGCAGCATAGTGAGAGTCTTTCTGTTTACGCCGGCAATCAACCGTATTGTGTGTGGGAGATTTGCAATAGGCGCACCACTTTTCACTCCACTTTCTTTTAGGAGATCCAGGTGGACTCTTACCAGAGGGTTTCTTACTAGGAACTTTATCGAAAGGATCCTCCTTCTTAGTGTGAGCTGTTTTAGGGTTCTTCTTCTTTCCAGACCATGTGTCTGGTGGTCGGGGATTGGGTTGTGACAATTCCCCATTATCCCCATGAGCTAGCACATACCTTTCCGCCAACGTGTTGACTAGGTCTAACCTTTCTGCCCCATTTTCAAGCAAGAAGGTTTGCAATGGCTTAGGCATCATTCTCTTCATTTGGTCCACGACCACCAATTCTTCCAAACTTTCATAGTCGTTAGCAAATCCAGCTAATGACATCCACTTCAAAAGGTAAGACTTCAGTCTGACACTGTAGGCTGCGAACATCTCTCCTGGCTCTCTCTTCGACTTTCTGAACTGTTGTCGATAAGTATGAGCTGTCATCTGGAACCTTTTCAATAGTGCTTTTCTCCAGAGCTTCATAGTCATTCTCCATACCAGGTGGCAACCTAGAATAGACCTCGTACGCGGTCCCCCTCAGGCCCTGTGAGAGTTTCAAGTTCCATTTCCCTCGTTCCAATCCCATAGCCAAAGCCATCGACCTGAAATCTGTGAAGATACTGGTCGATCTTATCTTTGTGCTCATCGAACGGGAGTAATGGGAACTTCATTGCCTGGTATGGACCGCCACCAGAAGTGTTGAGTCAGGGAGAACTGCGTCTCCCACTGCACCGTCTCTTTCCTTGGCAGTTTGAGCTTTCAGCTCCAACTCTCTCATACGGAACTCATGGTCTCTGACTGCCTGCTCGGCCTCCATCTTCCTAGCCTCAGCCTCCGCCTCAATCCTCTTGGCTTCGCGCACAGCCTGTCTGTAGTCTCTTTCCACCTCCTGCACATATTTCTGTAACTCCGCTCCATCATAACCCATTTCACGCCCTGTAGCCTGTACGTCAGCGACCTTAAACCCAGCTGATGCCATCTTAAACTCAGAGGGCAAGGGACGAGGTAATTGTCCAATAAAATTTTTCTCACAATTACCCAACAAGTTACATTACACGACCACAACACGTCGTATGTCGGTCAGTCTGTGTCAGGAAGAGTACAGACAATAGCCAGGCACGGTAGGCAGAACCTATTGATAGAAAACAAGGATATCTGTCCCCTATCACTAAATCAGCCAGAACTCCACCAGGATTTCAAATATCCCGCGACGATGCCCCCAGAAATTGTAACAAGCTACGTGGAGGGTCCCAAATAGCCCGGTCACAATGTTTAATTAATCTTCTATAGCCCTGGCTGGAATAGGTCTTTACCTGCCAACCCTCCTCCGTTTTCCCTGGACTCACTGTCACGCTTCCTTTCGACCTAGGGACCTATTTCCTGCAGTGTTCTTCTGGCTGACACATAAATAACATGGCAGTCGTCAGAACAACTTGGAAGTAATTTTATTAACCTAATCAAGAACAGCACAGGAACACATAAAGGCAGATAAACAGATAGATCTACACAGACACTACACTGGTAAAGTTTTGACACAGAGCCTCCAGTCACCACAGTCACAGATCCAGCTTCAGATACTGTCTGATCTGTCCAGATATATCTCACCAAAGATGTCAGAATCTCCTTCCTTCTCCAGCAACTGGTTGTAGATTCCACAGGCTTTTGTAGAATCCAAGCGACTGGTGTGTTGAGGACTTCTGTTCATTGCCACATGAATTAATTCGGCACCAGGTCTTCACTGACCTATGAAAAGCTTTACGGATTGCAGATACAGGTGAGGTGTTCGTGGAGGGATAATGGATGGGTGCCTTTTAATGTCTGGTAGTAAAATGAGTATGCAAGAAAATCACTCTTAGGCTCCCTCCAGACAACAACTGCTCTCAGGCGTATGTTGTTGAAAAAAACCGGCAATGCACCAGTCATGCAAAATGTCCTTGCCTCACGACCTGGACCTTGCCTCTGTCTCAGAGTTAAGCACACCAAACCTTGAGTTGGCCTCGTCGGACATATTGGCGTTAGCCTAGAAGCACTGGTGATAATGTCCGTTAGAAGACATATTCACTTCTCATAGAAGAAGACCCTGGAGATGACAAACAAAACCTGAGCGACTGGGCTGACTCATGTATCACACAAATACACTATTATTAATACCTGAATGACTGGGCCTGACCTGTCAGGTGGCCCCTGGATTGGCCACGTCCGGGCTTGAGGAGACCTCCAGCTGGGACGAAGTCCTGTTGTCTTTTTGCCCACACGATACACTCTCCACATTCATACCAAGCCTTTATTATGATTTGGCACAATCATTTCCATGCTTCCCTCTCACTTGCAAATCATGCCTTTCTCACCCGCAAGATCTTGTGGTGTGGTGCGCCGAGTAAGCTTTGTGTTTCTCCCCCTTAACTAATAGTATAGTATTGGGGTTGTATGGCACGCAGTGTAGTTCCCCATTCCCTCAAGACTAGGAAAGAAGATACCACCCCCTCCCGGCCGCTGCTCTTGTCTGAGCTGTCGCCGCAAGGTACCGGTAGTGCCTCACAGAACACATAGATTTAGAGGAATGCAGGTTCTTTCAATGAGATAGAGAAGTCCATTATCTTCCCGACATCATCCTATCAAGTAACAGACGAAAGAGATAGTCCTGTGTATAGCCTCTTCTGGCTCAAGAAGATAGATCATAGATTGGTATAGCTATCCAATGATGATATTCCACAGAAAGATGACCAGATGCCCAATTCAAGCCGTAGACAGAAAGATAGCAACAGCTCATCTGACGCCAAGAACAAATGAAATCCTCTGGGGAGATATATTGTTCCGTTTCACTTCCCCGGCTATGCCAAGAACAAGACGCCCATTTAGATTGCCAACGGTCAACCAACTCTTCATTGGTTATGATTGGCTTTTCGCCAATTCATCTTCCCCTTTGAGACAAAATACATTTATAAGTCCAGGTCTGTCTGGACCACCCACAACCCAAGTTTACCTTTAAAAATGTCTTAGTAGTAGTTGCACTTCTGTCGTTATCTTTAATTAACTTTGACAAGTTGCAACTTGCAAACGGTACTTGTTTGCCCGGCCATCAATTGACCAGTAGCCGCACCAGTGCACATTTGACGCAAGGCGCGCCTTCGGGACTACCCGAAAGGAAAGACAAATATATACTCGCTCCATGTAAAGATTGTGGTATGAAGATAACCCAAAGAACCATCTTTCATGGAGAATTGAGCGAATAAAGAACTGAGAGCTTCCGAAAGCCGGTTCCCCCTGTTTACCAAGAATAACAGAATACATAAGGACATGGGCCACTGGCGTTTCGCTACAATGATGATGATTTATGATGATGATGATGATGATTAATAAGAGGACAACGTCGACGACATTTTTTGCAAAAAATACAACACAGCCTTTCCTCCAATATTCCACTCCCAAATCTGCTAGTTTTTCAGGCTTCAACCATTCTCTACACTCTGCATTAAACAATACGCTCATTTTTTTTTCTTTGACGGGCGCACACTCCCAACAGAAAGGTCCCGCTGCCGCCACTTTACATACAATAATATTTTGAATTTGTTCACGCCATGTTAAGTAGTATATTTCCTAGGCTGACTGCAACAACAAAAAATAAATAATAAGCTTAACACCACACATATCTTCGCAGCAGTTCTGTAGAGTTGCCGTGTGACATTTCCAAGGTGCCAATTATAACTGTGACTTTTCAAATGCCATATTTTTCTCGGACAAAAGATCCCATTTTGTTCGGTATGCCAATGACATGTAAAAACACACTAAAATGTGTTGTCGTGTTGTGTCTGTGAAATATACGACGTTCTAAACAAATACTCCACGCTCTAGGGTTTAAGTATGGTACATGGAGTCATGCCGTTTGCAAACAATGCCATCTCAAACAAGGGTTTTTTGTTTGTGGTATATAAAAACATTTTCGTTCTATTCTACACATAGCCGTTTTCAAGAGCTAAAACAACTATTTTCTACCATGTCCTAAAGACCGCTTTATAGATGCTTTTTGTCCAAGGTCTTCAGTTGTATGAAGACCTCAGAGAGAATACAAATAGATGGCCCAAATAGCAGCGGACTCGGATTGCTAAGGGTTTTTGAAGAACGTAAATATCGGGTTTGCCCTGTGAAAAATGTCTCAACGGGGTTTCGTATTAGAGTGTTGTAAAGCCGTTGTGCATAGTTGAGCATGTAATCTGCGTGTTAAGCTGGCGCTATTTGCAAACTTTCAGAGTAGAACGTGTTGTAGATAGCTCAAACAGCCT
Organism: Cepaea nemoralis; assembly: GCA_014155875.1. Lineage (NCBI taxonomy): Eukaryota > Metazoa > Mollusca > Gastropoda > Stylommatophora > Helicidae > Cepaea > Cepaea nemoralis. Next base: position 25,877 of record JACEFZ010005640.1, read on the forward strand.
CACTGCGTTTCTCTGGCCATTCAGTCCTTGAAAGTTCTCTGGGATGAAAGCATGCAAGAGGATGTGTCTTTAAACGGTTGTGATCTTCTTCCAATGAATAACCTAATGCAGATTAAATCTGGTGAATAAGGTATTAGACCTTCTGCAGTCTGCTAGTAGTAGTGGCAATGTCGGATTGTACGATAGGCTTCCGCCTATACAATTACTGCATGAATTATTCAGGGGTACGTTCCTAGCCTGTTCTCCTTGTACATGGGGTGCCCGAGGAAAACCATCACACAGGTAAAAAAAAACCTAACACGGAAGTCTTAGTAAACGTCCCTGCCAACGACTGTATCTTCCCTCCGCAATTGTGGGAAGTACATAAAGAGATACGATGATAGTGGCACGTCCTTCACATGACGTTGTATTCAACCCCATCATTATTTGGCTGCTTGTGATTTACTAGACAAATACTACGTTTAGTAATTTACCTTGCCGGTCTCTCTGGCTGTGGGGTTACAACACTTTCTCTCTGTAATCCCGGTTTATCACGCAGTCTCGTAGCGGAGCGAGAGCTGAGGCGGTTCGACCCCCGCTCGTGACTTGCGGGATACTGAGCCGGCCGCTCAGAAAGCAATGGCAAACTACTGAGCGTAATCTTGCCAAGAGATCAACATACAGCTGAAAGATGCTGGTGTTGACAGCTAAGTCCTGTAAAGGACATGCTAAAAAAAAAAAAAAATTTACCTTGCTTTCTGAACGACCGAAGCTCATACCATGGACATAATCGCAAATCACTCTGCTTCTAAATGGTCCGCTGCTGGGTTCTAACACTTGACTCGATATGTTGGGGAATTGTGAAACGCTTTCATTGCACCTAAGCCACATCGCCGGCACATACAGAAATACGGACACGGAAATACAGGAAGTCACGTGTGCTCCATGTGTACGTGAATTTAAAAAAAAAAAACATCAAGGAAAGCAGGCGTAACTGACTCGGTGGTGGGCGGTGGCATCATTCTAAATTGTCGGTATACACTTTTGCCACAACTGAATAGTTATAGAGTCTCACCCGTTTACCAGTATGCAAAATCCGCGGGGAAACCACAACAATGTTATCTCCAAAAAACAGTAAAGATCAACAATAAAATGTATGATGGATCGTTTCGAAGCCTCGCCTTTTTTTGGGTATTTATGATGCCCATGTTAAACATTGCCTCAACGAGTCATGTATTATTGATTATTTTTCATGCGTTTTAATGCTTATTGTTATTTTGTTGTCAAAGAATTGCTTCATAAGAGATGTTGAATGAAAGAATGTATGAGAGGAAATAGAGAAGAAGGGCAGAATGTCAGACGGGCCTTCGTGCCCAATTCTTAACCCTTTGAAAATAAAGATTTTCGTTCGTTCGTTCTTTTTGTGCCACTAGTTGCTCGTTTTCAAGATGGTGTCTGTTTAGTATCTAAATGGGCCTTTTGACTATTGCATAAAGAAAAACTCCATTCCGGCCTTTCGCTTGAATACATGGCATAGGGAATGTAGAGAGAGAGAGAGAGAGAGAGAGAGAGAGAGAGAGAGAGAGAGAGAGAGAGAGAGAGAGAGAGAGAGAGAGAGAGAGCCATTGCGGTGTTCGGATAGCGTACTTACATACCATCTCGGTGGGCCGGCGTTAAGTGACCAGTAATACCCTGACTTGGTTAGTTCTTGTCCAGCTAGTCCAGCTTTGAGCTTGACACAACCTAGTTCAACAGGAACCTTGCTGATTTTAAAGCATTCTGAGATACAGAAAATAAAATATTTAGCTTGTCCTTTGCAGGATGCTGTGATCAGGTCCATGTTGATATTCCAGGCAAGTTTACCTTCAGTAGTTTGTCCTTGGTTTCTGAACGAGAAGTCATCGTATAATCCCAACTGACCAGTGTTGACAATGAACCCTTTTCCCCGCCGTCGGCGTACAGGAACCTTAAGGGCGAGAGCTTAAAACCTCGCGGCCACGTCCACCTTCGCTGAGTTACTATGAGAAGGGAAATTCCATCGGATCCGATTATCGAAAACGGCGACTTTGGCCACACTGAGATGTCGTTGTCTTGATTTGTTTATATTTGAAGTCATCTTCGCGTTATCTTGTTCTAGAAAATGTACCTACTTTTTGCTTTCTTCGTTAATGCCAGCCGCTCCGGGCAAATTATGTGTATTGTCTTTTTGGTTATCTGGGGTAAACGGGTTCATTTCCTAAACCTGTCTGTGGGACTTAAATATTGAGTTCTCGTTTCAGAAAGTACTGACAAACTACTGAACATAAACTTGTCTTGGTAGTAAACCTGGGGTTAATCACAACGTCCTGAAAAGACATGTACCATTTGTCATTTCCTTTAAGCTAAGTCGACCCTCCTGCCATACAGCGCAAGGCTATCTGGTATACTCTGTTCGTTGATGCGATGGGTCTTAACTCTTGTGATGACCTAGATTCTGACAACCAACTCAACGCCAAATATTTTGTAGGCGTGATCCTGGTTGGGTGACCAGTGACTCTAACGTTGTCTAATGGTTTGATTTAGCCAACCTCAAGCCAAACCGCTGTAGTCTCCTCTTAACACACGCATGTTAGGTAGTAATGTTGTTATTTAAATGTGTGAGTACAAACTGATACTTTAAATGTGTCAGTCCTAGCTGTTACTTTAAATGTGTCAGTCCTAGCTGTTACCTTTATATGTCAATTCTAGCTGTAACTTCAATGTGTCGTTCTAGCTGTTACTTTTATATGTCAGTTCTAGCTGTAACTTCAATGTGTCAGTTCTAGCTGTAACCTCAATGTGTCAGTTCTAGCTGTTACTTTTATATGTCAGTTCTAGCTGTTATTTCAATGTGTCAGTTCTAGCTGTAACTTCAATATGTCAGTTCTAGCTGTAACTTCAATATGTCAGTCCCAGCTGATACTTTATATGTCAGTTCTAGCTGTAACTTCAATGTGTCATTTCTATCTGTAACTTCAATATGTCAGTTCTAGCTGTTACTTCAATGTGTCAGTCCTAGCTGTTACTTTTATATGTCAGTTCCAGCTGTAACTTCAATATGTCAGTTCTTGCTGTAACTTCAATATGTTAGTTGTAGCTGTAACTTCAATGTGTCAGTTCTAGCTGTAACTTCAATGTGTCAGTTCTAGCTGTAACTTCAATGTGTCAGTTCTAGCTATAACATAAATATATCAGTTATAGCTGTAACTTCAATATGTCAGTTCTAGCTGTAACTTCAATGTGTCAGTTCTAGCTGTTACTTCAATATGTCAGTTCTAGCTGTAACTTCAATATGTCAGTCCTAGCTGTTCTTTATATGTCATTCTAGCTGTAAACTTCAATGTGTCAGTTTCTAGTTGTAACTTCAATGTGTCAGTTCTAGCTGTTACTTCAATATGTCAGTCCTAGCTGTTACTTCAATGTGTCAGTCCTAGCTGTTACCTTTATATGTCAGTTCTAGCTGTAACTTCAATATGTCAGTTCTAGCTGTTACTTTTATATATCAGTTCTAACTGTTACTTCAATGTGTCAGTTCTAGCTGTAACTTCAATGTGTCAGTTCTAGCTGTTACTTCAATGTGTCAGTCCTAGCTGTTACTTTTATATGTCAGTTCTAGCTGTAACTTCAATATGTCAGTTCTAGCTGTAACTTCAATATGTCAGTTCTATCTGTAACTTCAATATGTCAGTTTTAGCTGTAACTTCAATATGTCAGTTCTAGCTGTAACTTCAATATGTCAGTTCTAGCTGTAACTTCAATGTGTCAGTTCTAGCTGTAACTTCAATGTGTCAGTTCTAGCTGTAACTTCAATGTGTCAGTTCTAGCTGTAACTTCAATATGTCAGTTCTAGCTGTAACTTCAATATGTCAGTTCTAGCTGTAACTTCAATGTGTCAGTTCTAGCTGTTACTTCAATATGTCAGTTCTAGCTGTAACTTCAATATGTCAGTCCTAGCTGTTACTTTTATATGTCAGTTCTAGCTGTAACTTCAATGTGTCAGTTCTAGCTGTAACTTCAATGTGTCAGTTCTAGCTGTTTACTTCAATATGTCAGTCCTAACTGTTACTTCAATGTGTCAGTCGCCATCTGTACTTTTATATGTCATTTCGAGCTGTAACTTTCAATATGTCAGTTCTAGCTGTTATTTTATATGTCAGTTTTAGCTGTTACTTCAATGTGTCATTTCTAGCTGTAACTTCAATATGTCAGTTCTAGCTGTAAATTCAATATGTCAGTCCTAGCTGGTACGTTTATAAGTCAGTTCTGGCTGTAACTTCAGTGTGGCAGTTCTAGCTGTAACTTCAATGTGTCAGTTATAGCTGTTACTTCATATGTCAGTATAGCTGTTGTATTTTTCTTAATTATGTCAGTTTCTCTGGCTGTAACTTCAATATGCAGTTCTAACTGTATTTCATGTGTCAGTTGTAGCTGTTACTTATGTGTCAGTTCTAGCTGTTACTTCATATGTCAGTCCTAGCTGTTACTTTTAATGTGTCGTCCAAGCTGTTACTTTTATATGTCAGTTCTAGCTGTAACTTCAATGTGTCAGTTCTAGCTGTTACTTTTTATATGTCAGTTCTAGCTGTTACTTCAATGTGTCAGTTCTAGCTGTAACTTCAATATGTCAGTTCTAGCTGTTACTTCAATATGTCAGTTTTAGCTGTTACTTTTATATGTCAGTTCTAGCTGTAACTTCAATATGTCAGTTCTAGCTGTAACTTCAATATGTCAGTTTTAGCTGTAACTTCAATGTGTCAGTTCTAGCTGTAACTTCAATGTGTCAGTTCTCGATGTAACTTCAATGTGTCAGTTCTAGCTGTAACTTCAATATGTAAGTTCTAGCTGTAACTTCAATGTGTCAGTTCTAGCTGTAACTTCAATATGTCAGTTCTAGCTGTAACTTCAATATGTCAGTTCTAGCTGTAACTTCAATGTGTCAGTTCTAGCTGTTACTTCAATATGTCAGTTCTAGCTGTAAATTCAATATGTCAGTCCTAGCTGGTACGTTTATATGTCAGTTCTGGCTGTAACTTCAGTGTGTCAGTTCTAGCTGTAACTTCAATGTGTCAGTTATAGCTGTTACTTCAATATGTCAGTCCTAGCTGTTACTTTATATGTCAGTTCTGGCTGTAACTTCAATATGTCAGTTCTAACTGTAATTTCAATGTGTCAGTTGTAGCTGTTACTTCAATGTGTCAGTTCTAGCTGTTACTTCAATATGTCAGTCCTAACTGTTACTTCAATGTGTCAGTCCAATCTGTTACTTTTATATGTCAGTTCTAGCTGTAACTTCAATATGTCAGTTCTAGCTGTTACTTTTATATGTCAGTTTTAGCTGTTACTTCAATGTGTCAGTTCTAGCTGTAACTTCAATATGTCATTTCTAGCTGTTACTTCAATATGTCAGTTTTAGCTGTTACTTTTATATGTCAGTTCTAGCTGTAACTTCAATATGTCAGTTCTAGCTGTAACTTCAATATGTCAGTTTTAGCTGTAACTTCAATGTGTCAGTTCTAGCTGTAACTTCAATGTGTCAGTTCTCGATGTAACTTCAATGTGTCAGTTCTAGCTGTAACTTCAATATGTAAGTTCTAGCTGTAACTTCAATGTGTCAGTTCTAGCTGTAACTTCAATATGTCAGTTCTAGCTGTAACTTCAATATGTCAGTTCTAGCTGTAACTTCAATGTGTCAGTTCTAGCTGTTACTTCAATATGTCAGTTCTAGCTGTAAATTCAATATGTCAGTCCTAGCTGGTACGTTTATATGTCAGTTCTGGCTGTAACTTCAGTGTGTCAGTTCTAGCTGTAACTTCAATGTGTCAGTTATAGCTGTTACTTCAATATGTCAGTCCTAGCTGTTACTTCAATGTGTCAGTCCTAGCTGTTACTTTATATGTCAGTTCTAACTGTAACTTCAATGTGTCAGTTCTAGCTGTTACTTCAATAGTGTCAGTTCTTAGCTGTAACTTCAATGTGTCAGTTCCTAACTGTTACTTTAATATGTCAGTTCTAGCTGTTACTTCAATGTGTCAGTTCTAGCTGTTACTTTAATGTGTCAGTTCTAGACTGTAACTTCAATGTGTCAGTTCTAACTGTAACTTCAATGTGTCAGTTCTAGCTGTAACTTCAATGTGTCAGTTCTAGCTGTAACTTCAATGTGTCAGTTCTAGCTGTTACTTCAGTGTGTCAGTTCTAGCTGTACTTCAATGTGTCAGTTCTAGCTGTAACTTCATATGTCAGTTCTAACTGTAACTTCAATGTGTCAGTTCTAACTGTAACTTCAGTGTGTCAGTTCTAACTGTAACTTCAATGTGTCAGTTCTAACTGTAACTTCAATGTGTCAGTTCTAACTGTAACTTCAATGTGTCAGTTCTAACTGTAACTTCAATGTGTCAGTTCTAACTGTAACTTCAATGTGTCAGTTCTAGCTGTTACTTCAGTGTGTCAATTCTAACTATAACTTCAATGTGACAGTTCTAACTGTAACTTCAATGTGTCAGTTCTAACTGTACCTTCAATGTGTCAGTTCTAGCTATAACTTCAATGTGTCCTAGTTGTTTCTTTAACTGTCAATGAGTCGTTCTAGCTGTTTTTCCCAGTGTGTGTTTCTAGCTTTACGTTCAGTGTGGTTTGTTTCTAGCTGTAACTTCACAATTGTCTAGTTCTAACTGTAAACTTTATGTCAGTTTCTAGCTGTTACTTCAATGTGTCAGTTCTAGCTGTTACTTTAACTGTCAGTTTATGTAGCTGTTCTAAGTGTGTCACTGCTCTAGTTGTTCTGTAATGGTTATGTTCTAGCTGTAACTTCTAATGTGTATGCTCTAGGTGGTCATTTCTATGCTCTAGTTGAAACTGTAATGTTTATGCTCTAGATTTAACTGTAATGTTTATGCTCTAGTTGTAACTGTAATGTTTATGCTCTAGTTGTAACTGCAATGTTTATGCTATAGTTGTAACTCTAATGTGTATGCTCTATTTGTAACTGTAATTTTTATGCTCTAGTTGTAACTGTAATGTTTATGCTCTAGATTTAACTGTAATGTTTATGCTCTAGTTGTAACTGTAATGTTTATGCTCTAGTTGTAACTCTAATGTGTATGCTCTAGTTGTAACTGTAATTTTTATGCTCTAGTTGTAACTGTAATGTTTATGCTCTAGATTTAACTGTAATGTTTATGCTCTAGTTGTAACTGTAATGTTTATGCTCTAGTTATAACTGCAATGTTTATGCTATAGTTGTAACTGTAATGGTTATGTTCTAGTTGTAACTGTAATGTGTGTGCTCTAGTTATAACTGTAATGTTTATGCTCTAGTTGTAACTCTAATGTGTATGCTCTAGTTGTAACTGTAATTTTTATGCTCTAGTTGTAACTGTAATGTTTATGCTCTAGATTTAACTGTAATGTTTATGCTCTAGTTGTAACTGTAATGTTTATGCTCTAGTTATAACTGTAATGTTTATGCTCTAGTTGTAACTGTAATGGTTATGTTCTAGTTATAACTGTAATGTTTATGCTCTAGATTTAACTGTAATGTTTATGCTCTAGTTGTAACTGTAATGTTTATGCTCTAGTTATAACTGTAATGTTTATGCTCTAGTTATAACTGTAATGTTTATGCTCTAGTTATAACTGTAATGTTTATGCTCTAGTTGTAACTGTAATGTTTATGCTCTAGATTTAACTGTAATGTTTATGTTCTAGTTGTAACTGTAATGTTTATGCTCTAGTTATAACTGTAATGTTTATGCTCTAGTTATAACTGTAATGTTTATGCTCTAGTTGTAACTCTAATGTGTATGCTCTAGTTGTAACTCTAATGTTTATGCTCTAGTTGTAACTGTAATGTTTATGCTCTAGTTGTAACTGTAATGTTTATGCTCTAGATTTAACTGTAATGTTCTTATCCCAGTTAGAACTGTAATTCAACAATTAAAAGTAGAGAGCACCTGTTGAATTTGTTCCCCCAGGACATGCTGGTGTGTTGAGAAACGAGCAGGCGGACAGACTGGCTGGGTCTGCACCACTTGGCGGGCTACTGGTGCATGATATGGCATACGTCCTCGGGGCCGTTTAGGAGCATGTGTATAGTGCAGACGAACATATAGAACATCACGGCCTGGAGAAAATGGCGCTGCAGGGCCTGACCAGAGGGTTTCACCGACGCTCAGAACTCTGAGGAAAGGCCTGGCGGACACATAACCAGACTGCTGCTGGTACCATTATGTATGATAACATTATTTTAGAGAAAAGTTAGGATATAAACATTTACAGTAACAACCTGAATGTAATTATTTTAACAAACGACTACTATATAAACATTCACGGTAACAACTAGAACATAATTATTTTAAGAAACAACTTGGATATAACAACTTACGTTATCAACTAGAATATAATTATTTTAGCAAACAGCTATTATATAAACAGTTACAGTAATAAGTAGGACCCCCCCCCCCCCCCCCCCAAAAAAAAAAAAAAATTTCACAGTAGCAATTCAGAGGTTGTGAGTAATAATGTACTGACATTACAGGAGTATAATAACCATCGCCATCATCATGTGACATGCCAATGCGTGGGTACAGTCGCACTTTGTCGGTTCATACAATCATCAAAGTCTTGGAAATGGTGTACGTTTTTGTCCCGATTATGTTATGCGACTATGCCACCCATGTGTATATATGGTTGCATTCCATTTTTTTCTGTTTTCATCAATTTTGCCGTTAACGCTTAGTTAATACGAGGGTAAGTTAATAATTTTTAAAAAAGTCACAAATGGCTGTAGAAAAATAACTAAATATGACAACAACTTGAAACCAGTTTATTTTTATACTTACATTGTCCCTTTATTTCTCAAGATAATTTCCACCAACATTGATGCACTTATCACATCGTTTTACCAGTCCTCCCAAACAGGCTGCATAGAACTGCGTGCTTTGTTTTTATTTACCTTTCATTTCACAGAACTGCGTGATTTACTTATTGACTCGCTCGCGTAACTTTTTATACCCAACTATGCACCGCTTTACTGGATAAACATTTGTCAGCATAAATACTGACAACCCACCTTGGCGGGAGACATTTCGCGAATGACCCCGAAGTTGAATGTGAAGTGAAAACGTGGTTTAGAATATATTTCACTTGCCCCTTTTTAAATATCTTTCATCAACTCTCTTTCATTCCCAATGTTTCTATAACTTCTGTATGTGATTGTTTTCTCTTCCTTGAAATAAAACATACTCTTCTGTATATCCACACCTCTAAAGCCTCTATTCAATTTTCTAATTGCTTGATCAATGTCCAGACTTCCGCACCATACAATAGTGTTGAATATAGATAACATTTGACAATTCTCATTTTTAATGCAGCTGTCTAATGGACGAGTATACAGGAGGTTTGCTCAAGCGGAACCACTTGTCTCCAAAACGTCTCCATTCCCTTAAAGGCGGTGTCCTATGCCGCATTATCTCCCGACTCAATGATAGCAAACATTGAATCCAGCTCCTGATATTGGCAAGAGAATCATCCCCACGTACACAATCATACGTCCGCGTCGCTTTTTCTTCCTCCCGTGTGTTCTTGTCCTCTCCGTTTTGCTGAAGCAAACTTTCTCTCTGTCCTACAGTAAACTTTGTACCATTTCTCCATCAATAAACGCCAAGCGGAAACACGTGGTTACATTCTGCCCAAGATGTCAATCCTAACAAATCACGTTCAAAAATCTCTCGACTTTTCCTCGGCCGTGCGATTTACAATACAAACCACAACACGAGGTGGATACCCGAGCCACACCGTGCACAGAGCCATTGACAAGATATCCGCGTATTTTCTACAGCCAGAGATCTCTCTTTTGGATTTCTCTTATTTGATTTTGTTGCAATTTTAGAATTCTTTGAATTATTACTTCCTCCAACAGCGAGGGACAGTTGAGGAACGTTCATCTAGAGTTCAATAGGGCGTTCGTGGATGCCGGATCAACACGCAGTTACCAGATGTTTGTGCATTCTGGCTATAAAGAATACGCGTTTTATTTCAACAAGCTATTGTGTACATATTGGTTGTTTGTGATATCAGTGTCTTATTTCAACAACTATTATGTACACATTAGTTGTTTGTCTTATTGGTGTCTCATCTCATCTCATCTAATCTCATCATGTTCCTCTTGTACCTCGCTGTGTCGAGGTAAAGTATAAATAGCGAGAGAGTGCCCGCTTATGGGCTTCATGTATCGATATTCCCATGGACTCTGTTATTCCCTGCGTCCATCGTTTACGAGTGGTCGGTCTCTTCCTTCTTATCTGTGTACTATTTGCTTGCTTGCTTGCTTGTGTTCACTGGCTGTGAACTCCAGCACGAGGTCTTGTATGTCAGATGAAGACATCCTGTTATCCAACATCAATGTAATGTCATACCGGACCTGAGGTTTGCGTGAGTATCCGTTGTCCCATGTCTGGCTTATTGGTGTGCAGACTGGTGGTTCCTCGCCATGCAGGCAGATACTCTCCGGCTTCGGAGGAATCAGCGATCCTACTGATGTTAGCCAGGTCCCCGTAGGGACCTGTTGCCCAGGACGCATTGGCGTGGACGTGTCAGCAGGTCTTGGTAAATGCATACTACAGACAGCACGAGAAACAGTACCAAGAAGAGCTCGTAAAGAATATAAACCCTGTGTGTGTGTGTGTGTGTGTGTGTGTGTGTGTGTGTGTGTGTGTGTGTGTGTGTGTGTTTAAAATTCAATAAGTCTTGCTTACGTAATTATGTTTTAAATAAGCAGATTCCAATCTTTTCACATTTTCAACAGTTATGTCATGATCACCATCATCATTATCATCATCATCATCATCATCATCATATTCATCATCACCACCATGATCTTAATCATCACTATCATAATCATTACCATCATCATCACCGTCATCACCATCATCACCATCACCATCATAATCATAATAATCACCGCCATCATCATCATCATATTCATAATAATCACCATCATCTCATCAACATCATCACCATCATCATCCTCATCACCATCATCACAATCACCATCATCATAATCATAATCATTATCATCACCACCACCACCACCATAACCATCACCATAATTATCACCATCACCATCACCTTCATCACACCATCATCATCATCATCATTATCATCATCATCATCACATCACCAACAACACCATCATTCTCACCACCATCATCACTATCGTTATCAGAACTTTACCAAGTCTAACTAAACCCATCTCTATTCATTGTCAACTCATTTGGACACAACTATCACGTGCCAGGAAGACACCAGGACAACACCAACTTCTGCAACTTCCCCAACAGACAAGAATCAAAAACACAGGAAGATCACAAAAGGGAAGACAACACCCCTAGTTGTTCACGGCTGGATCACATTTTTTTTCAAGCCCCGGTAACTCCCTTCTGTAATGGAGGTTGACAGCGAAATGATAAGACGCTGAGACGACACCAGGGATGTTAGCACAAGGAGAACATAGATGACAGGTATTACAACCTCACCATCATCTAAGCATCACCTGACACCACCGGCTGACTATTGTAAGTAGGGTTGATCAAATTACGCCCATACTGGGCGCTGTCTGTATTCTTAATTTGACGTACTATCAACACACAGAATGCGTAACTGGGACACTGTTTTTGACAGCAGATACAGCAGACACGACAACGCTTTTCTTTATCCTCGGTGCCACAATGGGTGCAGGAGGTAGTTGTTACTTTTCTTAAAAAATGATATCATAGCATATTAGGAAGATGGTTCTAGGCGTACAGGATACAGCACAATGTTTTTAACATAGTGGCGTGCTTCATGGAGAACGCTGTGATCAACCCCAATCATAGGAATTTTGCGATCAGTAGTTTACATCTTTACTTCCCTTCCTCCTCCACCACCAGCAATTAACTCTGATAAATGGAGGTAGAGAAGAGGAAAAGGAAAATGTAGAAGAAGAGGGAAAAGAAAATAAGGAGGAAAAATTAAGAAGAGGAAAAAGAAGAAGGGGTGGACAAAGAAGAAGAGGAGAGGAAAAAGAAGAAGAAGAAGAAGAAGAAGAAGAAGAAGAAGAAGAAGAAGAAGAAGAAGAAGAAGAAGAAGAAGAAGAAGAAGAAGAAGAAGAAGAAGAAGAAGAATGGACAAGAGTAAATCAAGAAGAAGAGGGAAAAGAAGAATAGTTAAAAGAAGAAGAGGAGGAAAGAAGAAGACGAAAAAAGAATAAACTGGGGAAAGGGAAGAAGAAGAGGAAACAAGAAGAAGAAGAGGAAAAGAAGAAGATGAAAAAAGAAATAGAGGAAAAAAGAAGAAGAGAAAAAATAGAAGAGGAAAAGAAGAAGAGGAGGAAACAGAAGAAGAGGAAAAAGAAGACGAGAAAAAAGGAGAGGAAACAAGAAAACGAGGTAAAAAGAGAAGAAGAGAAAAAAGAAGAAAATGAAAAAGAAGAAGAGGAAAAAGCAAAAAAAAAAAAAAAAAAAAAAGAAAAAGAAAAAGAAGAAGAGAAAAAAGAAGAAGATGAAAAAGAAGAAGAATCGGCAAAAGAAGAAGAGGAAAAAAGAATTAGAGTAAAAAATAAGGGGAGAATAAAGAAGAAGAGAAAAAAGAAGAAGAGGAAAAAAGAAGAAGTAGGAAGAAAAAGAAGAAAAAAGAAGGATGTCAGCCATTAGCCGGCGTCTGTGGCGAATGGGTAGTGATCGTGATTTGCAATCCTGCATACCATGAAATAAGTTGTAGTCGATTTGGAATCAAACTGTCTGGTGTTTATTTGTAAAAGTGGAGTGAGCGTCGGCTGCTCATAAAGCAATGGCAAACTACTGAACGCAAACTTGCCTCCCAAATCACAACCACGGTTATAATCATGCACGCGGATTCCACCACAGACGTGTCCAGTCCACAACATGGAAACAGATGAGTAACTTATATATGGACATTTTCAGGTAGTGTTTTCCATGTAGTTGTATCGGTGTGTGCTGGTTGTTTGCGTGTTGAAGAAGACTTTGTCCGAAACGTTCATTCTGTTACTTGTGATCATGATCTAGTCAAGCTTACATTCTACTTCTTGTGTGTGTGTGTGTGTGTGTGTGTGTGTGTGTGTGTGTGTGTGTGTGTGTGTGTGTGTTTGTTTGTTTTTTTTATTCATTCCTTCTATTACATCACATGCAGACAAAACAATACTGGACTTGATTCCGACGTCCCATGAAGGACATGAAACTGTAGTCCATTTACATTTGTTTTCTCCCATATAAAAAAATTGATCGTGAATTAGGGCAATCATTTGTAAATGGACTAAAACTGTTTGCCATTGCTTTCTGAACGAGCATCAACGTCGATATCCAAATTACCAGTGTAAGAGTTGTACCGCTTACCTCGCCTTCAGCGCACCGGGCATGTAAGTGCAATCACGTTAAGCCCCACGGTGAGGTAGGCCCCCCAGCAACATATAGAAGGGAACTACAACCGGGTGGTTGTGAAGCCTCACTACACATTGTAAGTAGAACAAATCTGAAACATGAAGTTCTTCCGTTGGTAACACTATTTTTTTTTTTTGGAGTGCAAAGTATTACACCAGCAGACGCAGCCATTCGCTGCATATTGCTTCGCGATGGACTGTGGAGCACATTTTTTATGACATCATACACTTCATTTTTCAAATTTGTCCTACATATAAAATGTAATGAGACTTTATAAACACGTGATACAAGACAAGTAAAAGAGTAGGTACAATACCTGCATCGTTACTTCCTGAATCCATCTTGGAGTAGGGTTATTCTTTTAACAACGAAATACCTCAACGGCACCAGAGATTCGCTGCCGCCCCTACTCCTGTTTATTAATACAGTTCCACATGAAGGCCAGGATATCCACTGATAGTCGTCTAACGTGCGTCAGTCGCTCCCAGCTAGGATACAGATTCAAATAAGTACCCTTAATATTGTCATGTAGTGTGTTTCATGTAGTTTTGTGTCGGTTTGTGTTTGTTTGTTCCGTGCTGACGAAGGCTTTGACCGCAATGCCCAATTTATTTCTTGATTTAATCGTGTTTCAGTAAAGCTCCCAATCTACTTCTCGTTTTTTGATGATTCAAAGATTTATACTAAGCAGTTATAAAACCATTTGGAAATCAGAGCACACATGACACCAGAAAGATAATGCATATTAGCAACTTCAACCGAAAGTAACAAAAATCAGTCATTCAAACTCCGCACAGGACACAACAGGCAAACGTAGCACGTGTTTAATAAATTAAAACTAAGAGATATTGATGAATGTAACTGCGGAACCAGTTAAATGAGAGCTCAACATTTGCTATAGTAGAATCCAACATATGCAGAATATAGATACGTTTATTGGTCTACATCCGCTCCATTTAAGGACAAACTCTATGAGGATGTTAACAAGCTTAAGTTTCTTACTTTGAATTTGTTCATAATGATATCTGTAGGTGACCTAAGAAAGAGAAGATGATCATATACCAAATACCTATGGTAGTAACATTGTCAGCAAAAGGCTTCATTCCTGCCATGTTGCATGCCGCCTGATTCTCAGCAAATGTGAAGTTACAGAATATGTTTTGAAGGCTTCGCTGGTCTCTGGTCGAGAGGGGAAGAAGGTGTCTGCCACACAGTGGATATAGCACGTTGGTATCGATCAGGTGGAAAGTCTCCATGTGAACCTCGCTACAGGCCCATCAGTGGATATAGCACGTTGGTATCGATCAGGTGGAAAGTCTCCATGTGAACCTCGCTACAGGCCCATCAGTGGATGTAGCACGTTGGTATCGATCAGGTGGAAAGTCTCCATGTGAACCTCGCTACAGGCCCATCAGTGGATATAGCACGTTGGTATCGATCAGGTGGAAAGTCTCCATGTGAACCTCGCTACAGGCCCATCAGTGGATATAGCACGTTGGTATCGATCAGGTGGAAAGTCTCCATGTGAACCTCGCTACAGGCCCAACAGTGGATGTAGCACGTTGGTATCGATCAGGTGGAAAGTCTCCATGTGAACCTCGCTACAGGCCCATCAGTGGATATAGCACGTTGGTATCGATCAGGTGGAAAGTCTCCATGTGAACCTCGCTACAGGTCCATCAGTGGATATAGCACGTTGGTATCAATCAGGTGGAAAGTCTCCATGTGAACCTCGCTACAGGCCCATCAGTGGATATAGCACGTTGGTATCGATCAGGTGGAAAGTCTCCATGTGAACCTCGCTACAGGCCCATCAGTGGATGTAGCACGTTGGTATCGATCAGGTGGAAAGTCTCCATGTGAACCTCGCTACAGGCCCATCAGTGGATATAGCACGTTGATATCGATCAGGTGGAAAGTCTCCATGTGAACCTCGCTACAGGCCCATCAGTGGATATAGCACGTTGGTATCGATCAGGTGGAAAGTCTCCATGTGAACCTCGCTACAGGCCCAACAGTGGATGTAGCACGTTGGTATCGATCAGGTGGAAAGTCTCCATGTGAACCTCGCTACAGGCCCATCAGTGGATATAGCACGTTGGTATCGATCAGGTGGAAAGTCTCCATGTGAACCTCGCTACAGGTCCATCAGTGGATATAGCACGTTGGTATCAATCAGGTGGAAAGTCTCCATGTGAACCTCGCTACAGGCCCATCAGTGGATATAGCACGTTGGTATCGATCAGGTGGAAAGTCTCCATGTGAACTTCGCTACAGGCCCATCAGTGGATATAGCACGTTGGTATCGATCAGGTGGAAAGTCTCCATGTGAACCTCGCTACAGGCCCATCAGTGGATATAGCACGTTGGTATCGATCAGGTGGAAGTCTCCATGTGAACCTCGCTACAGGCCCATCAGTGGATATAGCACGTTGGTATCGATCAGGTGGAAAGTCTCCATGTGAACCTCGCTACAGGCCCATCAGTGGATATAGCACGTTGGTATAGATCAGGTGGAGAGTCTCCATGTGAACCTCGCTACAGGCCCATCAGTGGATATAGCACGTTGGTATCGATCAGGTGGAAAGTCTCCATGTGAACCTCGCTACAGGCCCATCAGTGGATATAGCACGTTGGTATCGATCAGGTGGAAAGTCTCCATGTGAACCTCGCTACAGGCCCATCAGTGGATATAGCACGTTGGTATCGATCAGGTGGAAAGTCTCCATGTGAACCTCGCTACAGGCCCATCAGTGGATATAGCACGTTGGTATCGATCAGGTGGAAGTCTCCATGTGAACCTCGCTACAGGCCCATCAGTGGATATAGCACGTTGGTATCGATCAGGTGGAAAGTCTCCATGTGAACCTCGCTACAGGCCCATCAGTGGATATAGCACGTTGGTATCGATCAGGTGGAAGTCTCCATGTGAACCTCGCTACAGGTCCATCGGTGGATATAGCACGTTGGTATCGATCAGGTGGAAGTCTCCATCTGAACCTCGCTACAGGCCCATCAGTGGATATAGCACGTTGGTATCGATCAGGTGGAAAGTCTCCATCTGAACCTTGCTACAGGCCCATCAGTGGATATAGCACGTTGGTATCGATCAGGTGGAAAGTCTCCATCTGAACCTTGCTACAGGCCCATCAGTGGATATAGCACGTTGGTATCGATCAGGTGGAAGTCTCCATGTGAACCTCGCTACAGGCCCATCAGTGGATATAGCACGTTGGTATAGATCAGGTGGAAAGTCTCCATGTGAACCTCGCTACAGGCCCATCAGTGGATATAGCACGTTGGTATCGATCAGGTGGAAAGTCTACATGTGAACTTCGATGTGGTAGATACAGACCCATCTGAGGAGCACTAGAAAGCCATGGTACACTTACAGTTAGTTGCATTTCCTTTACAGGACACATCAGTCAGCTCCAGCATTTTTGGACTGTCAATGAGCTTTTGGCACGTTTACATTCAGTAGTTTGCCATTTCTTTCTGAACGACCGGCACTCATACCATTTTTCATTAAAAACAACCTACACAAGGCGGTCTGCTACAAATCGCCCGCAGCGGTGTTTCGAATGCGGTATGCGGGATTACGAACTGCGTCCGTAACACCTTCGCCGGGGAGCCGGTACATTACTGTATGTAAAATTCTTTATAAAATCAACCTAGGATGTATGTCAAAACGGTTTAACAGGCAAGAAGATCGTCTTCATTGCACCGGGGTTTATCCCATGTGGCTCGGTCTCTTTCTGCAGGGCGTCGCACAAACATGAACTCCGTAGCTCCAGCTACGACCCCCCCCCCCCCCCACCGTAGTCTCTTAGAAAACTACACCCGTGAACCAAACGACGCAGTTCGGAATCGAACCCACAATCTTTGGAACGCGAGGCAGATAGCGTGAAAACTTCGCCGCGAAGACTCCAGGACTTATGTCAACGCCCTACAAAGGACATGCACAATATAACTTGTGGAAGAACAGAAAGTCCTTACCCAGGCACTCAAAAGATAACAGAAATATTCATTCATTCATTCTTCGAGTAACATGTTCTTTGCAGAACCTCGCTCCCATAACAACCTTCCGGAAAACCTCTCAGTCATAAGCAAGATGTCGCGCGTCCGATAAACCCATCTGGAGATCATCGGCCACATCCTACACCAATTTTCTCTTTGGCTTTTTGGCCTTCCTCTTTCTCTCTTCCCGGGCATATACCCCTCCATGATTACTCTCTCCTAACTTTCATGACGTTTCAGGTGACCAAAATATTTCACGTTTCTTTGTTTTATCGTCTTCAATAGTCAACCTTCTTCAATATTCAGATCTTGTCCTATGGATATATTTGTTCTTTTCTAGAAAGAAATATAAAAATAAAAAAGACAAAAACTTAAAAAAAACACACAAACACTTACCTGGAGAAGTGTGAGACAGAAATGAGTAATATGGGAAATCCGCGATGGAATCTTCAAGATACAGTAAAATGTGGGAGGGAATTACGATGAATCCAATACCTGAGAATTTATTTCTCGTGTTTCATCAACGGCTTCGGGAGGTTCCGCTGACAGATAGTTTTATGCGACGCCATCCATGCTAAGTGTATATTATATGCTCACGAATCCGTAAGTAAGAGGACTTGACAGAAAGCTATGCAATAAATTTCCTAACGACCAAGCGGCAAATGACGCGTTAAAGAATGTTACACTGGGCACAATGGAAGATGCTGGGTTCAAATATTGAATGCCAATAATTGTTAATTATACCGTGTTTGCGATTCGTATTTTTAACATCGTTAGAGCTTTGGAACGACAAGAATGTTGTAGAATGTTGTAGGCTGTTTGTGAATGTCGGCATTGTTATAAATAGATGATGAGGCCTGGATTTGTCACCATTGATTACAATGTTTCTTTTTTTTTTTTTACGATGTGGTACATGCCATCAGAATGCATTTAATAAATAGTACGCTATGAAAAGACATCGCCATCATCATCATCATATTAACCTTCTTCTTCTTCTTCTTCTTCTTCTTCTTCTTCTTCTTCTTCTTCTTCTTCTTCTTCTTCTTCTTCATCTTCTTCTTCCACTTATTCTTCTTCTCATTCTGCTGCCGCTGCTGCCGCTGCTGCTGCTACTACTACAACTACTACTACTACTACTGTACTATTACTACAACAACAACAACAACAACTAATACTACTACTACTACTGCTAGTAGTAGTAGTAGTAGTAGTAGTAGTAGTAGTAGTAGTAGTAGTAGTAGTAGTAGTAGTAGTAGTAGTAGTAGTTGTTGTAGTAGTAGTAGTTGTTGTTGTTGTAGTAGTAGTAGTAGTAGTAGTAGTAGTAGTAGTAGTTGTAGTAGTAGTAGTAGTAGTAGTAGTAGTAGTAGTAGTAGTAGTAGTAGTAGTAGTAGTAGTAGTAGTAGTAGTAGTAGTAGTAGTAGTAGTAGTAGTAGGAGCAGCAGCAGCAGCAGTAGTAGTAGTAGTAGTAGCAGCAGCAGCAGCAGCAGCAGTAGTAGTAGTAGTAGTAGTAGTAGTAGCAGCAGCAGCAGCAGCAGCAGTAGTAGTAGTAGTAGTAGTAGTAGTAGTAGTAGTAGTAGTAGTAGTAGTAGTAGTAGTAGTAGTAGTAGTAGTAGTAGTATAGTAGTAGTCTATGACTTTGTTTAAAAACCTCCTTCTGTCCTAGATGTCGTTTGTTACCGAACCTCCTTCTGTCCAATTTTTTAACGAATCTCCTTCTGTCATAGATGACGTTTGTTACAGAACCTCCTTCTGTCCCAATTTTTTAACGAATCTCCTTCTGTCATAGATGACGTTTGTTACAGAACCTTCTTCTGTCCTAGATGATGTTTGTTACCGATCTTCCTTCTGTCCTAGATGTTGTTTGTTACCTGAACCTTCTTCTGTCCTAGATGTTACCGAACCTCCTTCTGTCCTAGTTGTTGTTACTGCACCTCCCCTCTACCCTAGATCGTTGTTATCAGGCCATCTTCTGTCCTACGTCGTTGTTATCAGGCCATCTTCTGTCCTAGGTCGTTGTTATCAGAACATCCCCTCCCTTTCTGTCCTAGGTCGTTGTTATCAGACAAGCCAACCCCCTTTCTGCCCTAGGTCGTTGTTATCAGACCACAAAAGTCCCCTTTCTGCCCTAGGCCGTTGATATCAGCCTCCCTTTTACCCTAAGTCGCTGTTACCGAATCCTTCAGTCTTAAACTTGCTAGCGAAGCAGGTCTTGTCGGAAGACTACTGCAGACCTTACGTGAACTACTGTAAGGGATAAGTGCCTTGTAGACAAAGAGGTCGATTTAATTAGAAAGATCAACGGTGTAAGAAGCAAAGATAGAACAAGAGAATTGATATATGATGGCCTCAGGCGATGGCATGAAGAAATATTATCCCTGGTATTGATTCCGAGTACCACAGACCGAGATTTGTGGAGAGACTTGAATGGCTACACCACATTGTAGATAACATGATGCTGCTGATGATGTCATGATTATGATTATGATGACTGACAACATAATCGAATCCAATGTCGAGAATCACACCACTTGTATATATAAGTCTTCATTTCCTAGCAATCATTCACATCATCCATTTGACAATGCTTTTTCTATATGAATGTAAAATGCAAAGAATACAATGGACAGACAGAAAAACCAGTGACCAAGTCCTACAAGAAACAAATCAGAACCGTAAAGTGATTAGAGAATTTATACATAGATAGTCACAGTTGTTTGGACACGTTATGAGAAGAAATAAATTGAAGAACTTGGTGACAACTGGCAAGATCGAAGCGAAGAGAACAAAGGGAAGACAGAGAAGTAAATACCTGGATGGCTTGGCCAAGTGATATGGTCGAGCCAAGAACACTGAGCTGATCCACGACTCTGGTGATCGAGTGAGCTGGCGAAACATGACCGCCTACGCTTATAGTCATGGACATGATGATGATGATATGAATGAAACAGGCACAATAGATCATTGATGTACGAAAATTTAGTGATTTGAAGGGCCGATTATAACACGGACCTGCGAGTCATATTTGTGATTCTTTGAAAATAAAGTTCGTTCCTTCGTTCGTCCGTACTGCATGCTCCTAATGATTCCGCTGCCATCTCTGTACATACTACTCGCTGCCAACTTCTGAACATACTACTCAACCATCACTTCTCACTTGGCATGTTCCTAACGGCGTGACTTCCACAATTTCTCGGTCTGTTGTTGGAGACAATCCATCACAATATGTCGGCAGCCAATGCCTCAAGACAACAGGATCCTGACTGGCAGAGACAAAAGACTGTTTCTCTCACCCCGTAGACCTGTCCAATTGCTGACATGGTCCATGAATCTATCGGTAGAGGGCAGCATTGTCTGTGTCTTTAAACAGAACTGTGGACAATCCCCACGAGAGATGCGAATTAGATCTCACTTTGAGATCGCTGCTACTTGTGGGAAATGGGCGTGGTTTCACTCACCACGCAAGGTACTGTAAACATAGCATTCGATGTCATGGCCGAACCAAGATTCTCTCTCTTGCGTGACAGAAGTGTGAGTTGTAATTTTATAACATCGGTTTATTTCCAAATGTCCATCGTGCCAACTGATTTAAATACTCATTTGGAAAGGCCTGCCTTCTCTGTGTGCACGTGAGCTCACGAATCTCAGCCACACTCACGTGTCAAAGATCCGCAGTACTAATTATATATGTCTTCTACATATCCCATTTTGGATATAGACGGGTGTCTTAATTATAACTTTCTGGCATCAACCATTTGTCTTTGGGTAGTTTTGACAGCCCACACTTATCGACATGGCACATGATGATAATGATGCAATTGACATCCGACGTTTGTCTTTGAGTAATAGCTAAGACCAATATTTCTTTCAGACCTCCAGGTTCAGCCAATCAGATTTTGCCAAACGACGTCTCTTACAATCTTCCACACTATGAAACAGTTAATTGCTTATCCTTTACAGGATGTCGCAGTCAATCCCAACCCTATTTGGCTGTTTGTGATTTCTTGGTAAGTTTACTTTCAGAAGTTTGCAATAGCTTTCAGTGTGCAATAGGTTTGGATCATACACAAATGAATGGCGGTAAATGTGAAGCAGAGGCGTGTTGTCATTACGACTGGACAGTTGTTAAAAGGTAGCAGACATGTATTATATATCAAATTTAAAGAGGTTGCATAAGGAAAACTACTGTATGTAATCCCATGATAGATAAAAGTAGTCGCTTAAGATGATTAATCAACCAAGCTGATATTCTGAATGCTCTACGAGAAGCAAGTCGCTTGCGAGAACCAAGTGATGACATTAGAGAGTAAGTTCCCTTGAAGCAAGATGGCGGGACATTTCTTCGTCCCGTAAAATGGAACGTGTTTTTTCTGAAATGTGTATGGATTAAGTGCTTTTTTCGTGGTGAAATGGAGTTCGGACCGTGCAACGGAGTTCGTGCACGCGCGTCCGGTCTTCTTTCGGCGTATCATCGGCGCCCGGTGGCGATAGTTAAGCCTAACATGACGGCCAGACGACCAGCTAGGACACAACGTGGTAAGAGGGCGGGCGCGCGCAGAAGGCGCTTAAAATGTGACAGATTGGGTATCGGAAATGTTCGAGTACTGTACTGGAACTGTGCATCATTTAGTCAACGCCGACCCATTCTTGAAAAACTACTCTACGGAAACGATATTGTAGTCTTGCAAGAAACACAGCTCACCGACGGAACAGTCAAAGTTGCGGGATTTCAGGGTTTCTTTAACAGGCGGCACCTCGGACAGGCCATTCTGGTCCGCGACAACATACTAGTGTCTGAGATCGATATGTCCGCCTGGAACAGCGATGCCCTGCAAGTGCAGGCATTAAGAATAATGACACCAGTGCAGCTTGTAATCGTTAACGTCTATGCGCGAAATGGGAAGGTCGACGTGCGACAATGGCAGAGTTTGTTCGATATGGATGAAAGGCATATCATCTACTGCGGGGACTTCAATGCCAGAGGCAGTCAATGGGGGAATTGCATCACCAATAGACAGGGAGAAGATTTGGAGGACGCCCTGGCATCTGCTGCCCTAATCTGTCTGAATGATGGGAAGGTCACTAGAATGGCCACTCGACCAGGCGACTCTGACAGCATCATTGACTTGGCTCTGGTGTCGCCCACCATCGCACCAAGGTGCCGGTGGGGCACACTGGGATACCACGATAGCGACCACTACCCTTGTGTCATCCTGATCAAGAAAGACGGGGCCATGAGTCAAAGAAACAAGACCAATGCCTTCCCGTACGACACCACTGGTCAAGACGCCATAAGCAAGATCAGAAGAAGGAAACTAACTTCCTCCCGTAGGAGACAAGAAAGATGGCTGCAGCCACCATGGTGGAATGGAGAGGTCGAGAAGGTGTGGCTGGGAAAGAGGCAGGCTGTCAAAGACTGGCAAAAGGCCAGAAAGGCTAACATGCCACAGGTTGAGTTGGCGAACCTGAAGACTGAGGTCGTTAGGACGACGACTTTATTCAAATCCTGCGCCAAACAGGCCAAGGCCGACAAATGGGACGAGTTCTGCAGGAAGGTGTGCTCCGAGCAATCTCTTACGACATTCTGGCGCCTCCACAAGAGCATGAACGGTGCTGCACAACGTAGGGGTATACCAGACTTTCAAGGCACAGACCTCGCATGGAAAAAGTCGGATGCGGATAAAGGTAAGGCCCTTCTTGCACGCTACATAGAACAGACTGACCAGAAAGACGAGCCCGCCAGACATAGGACCACAACAACACTCTCTCAGTTGTGCGAGGGGGTCGGGACAGACGAAGAATGGACAATCACAGTTGACATATTGCGTGCAATGCTCAAGAAATCACCTAACACCGCCCCAGGCCCAGACGGCATCCGATATGGTGACCTAATGGTGATATCAGATGATGACATGGAAGAACTGGCCAGAGAATTCAACACCAGTATCCAGAGGGGTCAGGTCAAAGAAGAATGGCTACACAGCTACTTGCTGCCGCTGCCAAAACCGAACAAAGACCACTCCAAGATAAGCGGCTACAGAATCATTACGATGCAGAATACTGTTGGCAAGCTACTGGAGAAAATTGTAGCACACAGACTTGCTTGGGACTTGGAACAGCTCGGCTGCTTCCCGCCCACACTTGGAGGATACAGACGCAACAAAGAGTCATGGCTGAATGTGGCGGTCTTTGCTCAAGATGTTTACGAAGGATTTCAGGTCAGAGAAGAGACATGTGCGGCCGCCATAGACTTAGAGGACGCATATAACAGAGTATCTTTCGAGCACTTGATGCAAACCCTCCTCAGACTGAAAGTGCACCCTCACCTTGTACGATGGATAGCTGCAGTTCTACTCCAAAGGAAGGTGGTGCTAAGATGCGGGAGTTGGTCTTCTGAGCCGATAACGATATGTCCAGGATTGCCACAGGGTTCACCACTGTCACCAGTACTATTCAACGTGTATACGGTGCCGATCACTGAACAACAGTTGGATGGGAGGGGTAGGACTCTATCATTCGTTGACGACATCCTCGTGTATCGACAGGGTCGAGATAGACAGGCGGTTGCCAACTATATGCAGGGCGAACTAGATCGAATTTCCTCATGGTGTGCTGATGCCGATGCCCTTGTCAACCCTGCAAAGGCAACGGTTACATGGTTCTCACTAAACAACCATATTGTG
>JACEFZ010005640.1:55000-135000 GCA_014155875.1 Cepaea nemoralis
GTAGTAGTAGTAGCAGCAGCAGCAGCAGCAGTAGTAGTAGTAGTAGTAGTAGCAGCAGCAGCAGCAGCAGCAGCAGCAGCAGTAGTAGTAGTAGTAGTAGTAGTAGTAGCAGCAGCAGCAGCAGCAGCAGTAGTAGTAGTAGTAGTAGTAGTAGTAGTAGTAGTAGTAGTAGTAGTAGTAGTAGTAGTAGTAGTAGCAGCAGCAGCAGCAGTAGTAGTGGTAGTAGTAAACGAAGATCTGATAGCCTAACTGTCATGCATACATCAGAAACAGGCTACACAACATCTTCCCCAAGCAGCCCGTTGTGCCGTGACGGACGTCACATTTCTGTAGCAATGTTTACTCTTATTTGTCGTGGGCTACTGACACGATTGTCCCATGGTTCAGTGTATACCTCGAGCTCAATCCAAACAGGGGATAAACAGACAAGAACCTACACCCAGGCATTCACACTGTCATACTACCCTGTTTTTGTACCTGATACGCTAGCCTGTCATTGATATGAAAACAGCGTGGTTTCACCACGGGCTTCTCCCGCGTAAATATGTTGCAAAGTCACCCCCTAGTGAAAAATATTGGTTTTCTTAAACCTAAAGTATACAGCCAGACAGACTAAGATGTACGACTATTATGTTTTCATATATTTGATAACAAAAGGAATGCAAATAGAAGGAAGGAAAACACCGTTTCGTTGACACTGCTTGCTCTTCTTCCGAGTAATTGATGTAATTATTGGATCGTGTCAGCGGAAGTTGGCCTCCATTGAATAGATAACCAAATCCGGAGTGCAGCCTAAACGCCCAGACTGCGTTTTGACATGTCTTTTATTCAGAAAAAAAGTATTTTTGTTGTAGTTTTTTTTTTTTTTTTAAATTTTAATAGGTTTAACCATTCATAGGGAGAGCCGTTAACTTAACTATCCGAGACCGAGATAGAAATGATGGTATCAGGCAGACAGTAGTATCAATACCCTGTGTCACATTTATTGAAAGACAGGATCAAATGATTCGGTCATCTCGTTAGAATGCAACACCATCAACTATCAGCACTGGTCCTACTTCAGAGAAGTTCTGCTACAAGAGCAAGAGGACGCCCCGAGAAGAAAATGGATTGACGAAATCAAAGATATTGTACAATCATACGGAATGACACTATCCAGTGCCACGCATCGGGCGTTAGAGCGCCAACTTTTCCTCATCAGGACGCGAGACGGCCAAAGTAGAAGATGATGATGCGATGATGATGGTGGTGATGGTTATGATAATGATCATGCAACTTTCATAGGAAATAAGTAAAGATTATGAGAATAGACTAAGCACATGCTGTCCCGAATTCATTTGGTGAAACCTGGAGCTAACAGGTGGAATCGCAATGGAGACAGAATAGGGAAGAAATAGGGACATTAAATAAGAGTACAAATGGCAAGAGAAACTTTTAACACTATCATCATCATGTCACAGCTCTCATCACAGCGCTCTCATCACGGCGCCCTAGTCATGTCGCTCTCATCATGGCGCCCTCGTAATGTCGCCCTCGTCATGTCGCTCTCATCATAGCGATCTCATCACCTTGCTCTCATCACGGCGATCTCATCACCTCTCTCTCATCACGGCGGTCTCATCACGGCGCTCTCATCACGGCTCTCTCATCACCTCGCTCTCATCACGGCGGTCTCATCACGGCTCTCTCATCACCTCGCTCTCATCACGGCGGTCTCATCACGGCGGTCTCATCACGGCTCTCTCATCACCTCGCTCTCATCACGGCGGTCTCATCACGGCTCTCTCATCACCTCGCTCTCATCACGGCGATCTCATTACGTCGCTCTCATCACGTCACTCTCATCACGGTGCTCTCATCACATCGCTCTCATCACGGCGCTCTCATTACGTCGCTCTCATCACGGCGCTCTCATCGCGGCTTTCTCATCACGGCGCTCTCATCACGTCACTCTCATCACGTCGCTCTCATCACGCCACTTTCATCACGGCGCTGTCATCACGGTGCTATCATCATAGTGATCTCATCACGGTGCTATCATCACGACGCTGTCATCACGGTGCTTTCATCACGGCGCTCTCATCACGGTGCTATCATCACGGCGCCCTCGTCATGTCACCCTTGTCATGTCGCTCTCATCTCGCCACTCTTATCACTTCGCTCTCACCACCGTGCCCACGTCATGTCGCCCTCGTCATGTCGCTCTCATCACGCCACTCTCATCATGTCGCTCTCGTCACGTCGCTCTCATCACGGCACTCTCGTGATGTTGTCCTCGTCATGTCGCTCTTATCACGTCACTCTCATCACGGTGCTCCCTTCACGGCGCGTCCAGAAGTCTCTCGATCTCTTGCCATGTCTCCAGCCTCGTGCACCCTCACGTAAGGTGTCTGCAATGTCCTGTGCCTATTTCCTGCCTCGTGGTCCTCATGCCCAATGTGTCTGCAATGTCCTGTGTCTATCTCCGTACTGGTCGACTCTGTCTCTTCTACCGGGAAACACGCCTTCTATCACAGTTCTTTCCAGGTCACTGTGCTGTTAAAGATGGCCAAAATATGAAAGTTTCACAGACATGCGTTAACAGATTAAACCCCTACTCCGGTCAGGTGGATTTAAATGGTGACATCTCGTCTTTGACATGGGGACGTAAATTACAAGTACCTCAGAAGTCGTAGTGGGATTCGCCTAATGGCGAGGGATACTGGTAATAGGGAAAGCTAATCCACACGCATAAAATAAGTCCAGTGCACTAAATGCAGTAGTAGCAATGTATGGACTCCGCGTGAGTTCAGAGCCAGCGAATGCAATTACCGCTGCTTTCTTTAAATATATCCAGGTTGACATATAAAGGTGTGCCACGATCAAGAAGAAGAATACACTGACCTCTGACCTAGACATATGCCTGGATCTTTGTGACTGGCTTCTATAGAACGAGGTCCATGGAGAAGACGAAACAATCATAGAACGCAACGTTCGGATCTCTAGCGGGCATTTCTTTCCTGTCCCGTTCCATGTCTCCTAGAAACAGGGTAAACTACTCTCGTGAGCTGTCGGCCCCACCTGCTCCAGGGCATGAAATTGTATGCTGCATTTAATTAGGCCAGTGTGAACTGGACTATCAAACTTCCACCCCTGGACGGCTCGCTTTCCTAAATGCCCTTGTTCTCCTAATTACCTCTCCCCGCTCGGTTCTTCTACACTGGAAGTCTTGCCATTGAATTCCTCGATCCGATCGTTTGTGAATGTGTGTGTGTGTGTGTGTGTGTGTGTGTGTGTGTGGGTGTGGGTGTGTGTGTGGGTGTGTGTGTGTGTGTGTGTGGGTGGGTTTGTGAGAGAGAGAATGTGTGCTTATGTGTTTGTGTGCATTTCTGTGTGTATGTAGATGTATGTCTGTGCGTTGCTTTATATGTCTAAACATTTTTGTTAAACAGTCGAAAACATCAACGGAATCCTTGGAGGTGTGGTTGTATAGAACAATGCTGAAAATTAATTGGATAGCCACAACGAGCAATCTGGACATTATGAGGGCAGCCAAGTCACAAAGACAGCTTATCACAAATAACAGAAAGAAAAGTTTGTGGAAAGAGAGATAGAGGAAGACAGCGTGAAAAAATTTATTGAGTCCTGTGTCTTGGCACGGAACGGAGTCACACACATTAATTGATCCTTGCCGTCGGAGATCGCAATTTGTGGAGAAGCATGATCGCCCACGCCAGCCGGCAAGGCACTGAATTAATGATGATGCTGCTTTTGTTGCCACTATTTTTCGTTTTCACCACCTTTATCTTGTATATTTCATGTTAGGAAATAACCTCCTTATGTCGTAGTGGTGGGTGGTACTTTCGTTTACCGACAATGTGGTAGCTGTTTCAACTTTCCCAGGGGAGTGGTCGAGTGTTCGACATCAGCCACAGGCGATGTGGAAGCAGATCGTTTTATTCTGAATTCTGTGGGATCAGTGTCCGCTATTGAGAAAGCCATGATCAACTGCTCGCCGTAAAATTGTCTGGTAAATCATAAACAGCCATTAAATTGTGGGGTTGGTTGCAACGGCCCTTAATGGGACATGAGAATGAAAATTAAAAAAAATACAAATATATATATATATATATATACATATACCAAATGATACATTTAAATAACTATTGGTACTTATAACATCAGATGGAAGATGCACAACATATATTAGGAGCAGAATAGGACAATCAATTCAAAAGCTGCATTTCAGAAAATGAGAAGTATCTGATGCAAAATTTCACTATCATTGAATGTAAAAAGAAAGTGCTGAAGTGCTATATAGAACCTGATTTGTTGTATAGAAGTAAATCTTTTAATGTACATAAACAAATTAGGAAGAACATGGAAGCAACAGAGATGTGGTTCCTGGGACGAATGTTGCAAATTCCTTGGACTGCCAGAGTAAATAACGACGATTGCCAGAAAGAGGCTAATGAAACTAGGACACTATACAACAATAAGAAAGAGGCAAACAGTTCTCTCTCACCATGTGATGAGAAGAGAGGCATTGGAGAACATCGTGACAACTGGACAGATGGAGAGGAAGAGAGGCAGAGGCAGATCGAGAGAAATTATGCTGGATGGATTGAGACAGTGGCATGGAGGAACATCATCAGCAGAGTTGATCCAGAAAACTAAAGACCGAGATTCGTGGAGAGCCATGAACTGGCCAGCTGGCATGGCACTTGATGATTATATATATATATATATATATATATATATATATATATATATATATATATATATATATATATATATATATATATATTAGTTAGTTAGTTAGTTAGTCTTTCCTCTTGAGCCCAAGGCGGCGCATAGGGCAGAAGTCATGGCTCTCCATTTCTGGCGGTTCACTGCTACCTGTTGTAGATCTTGGATGTTCACTTGGCCGTTGAATGAGCCTTCTCTGATGATGGTGCTACGCAAGGTCTCTCTTGGTCTTCCCCGTTTTCTTTTCCCTACTGGTGACCATATGAGGGCTTGGTAGGGGAGTCTTGTCTTGTCCATTCTGAGTACATGGCCGATATAGTTCCAACGGCGTTTTCTTATGAAATTGGATACAATATCTTGCTAAGTCTCTTGTCTTGTTTGCGCATTGGTTTCGAAATCTGTCCACTGGATGTTTAGAATTCTTCTAAGACATTTGTTCTCAAAATTGTCTAATTTTTTTTTATCTAAAGCTACCGTTGATTTCCAACTCTCACATCCATACGTTAGCAATGGAAGCACACAAGAATTGAAGATTTTAAGTTTCGTATGTTGGCTGAGTGACTCTGACTTCCAGATGCTTGACAGTGTGTTGAAGGCACCAGATGTCAGTGCGATTCTAGATAATATTTCTGGTGATGAGTTCCCTGTAGATGTCATTTTGCTTCCTAGGTATGTGAAGCTGATGACTTGTTCAAGAACATGGTTGCTTAATTTGGTGTCCTGAAACATTTTGGAGATGGTTTATTTTCTCTTGGACATCTGGGTGTGTTGATTTCAAATGCACTATGTCGTCGGCAAAGTCCAGGTCTTCCAGAATTTTGTCAATCCAATGGATACCCTTATGTGTGTGTGTGTGTGTGTGTGTTGTGTGTATGTGTAGTGTGTATGTATATATATATATATATATATATATATATATATATATATATATATATATATATATATATATATATATATATATATATCCAGTCGAACGGATTAGCATTCATATAATATAACACTTTTTCAATCTACAGAGGACAACCAAATCACGCGTATACAAATACGCACAATGCTTAATCGTATAATTGGCTGTATGACGCCAAAAGTGCTGTCTCCAAAGGCAAAGATTGAGCACCCAATCTTTGAAAAGACCGGTGCTATTCTCATTTTGTCGCCGCTAACACAAAACATCTTGTAATTAACACTATCCAATATCTCACTTTGTTGTTATCTTGCATAATAATTGCAGCTACAGAGAGCCGGTCCGCTGAAATGAATAATTTCTCAGGCGCAAACTGTACCCCTACACCGGTGTTTATTTACTATTTACCTAACAATTATTTGCATAGGTGATGTTTATTTAGCGTAACTGTTTTAGGACATTCTATTAGCTTTTGATTTCCTCTAATCCCCTGAAAGGCGAAAAACTACCACCCTGTGAGACTATAGCTCTTTGAGCAAACGAACTACTTTTTTCACTTGTTATGTAAGAGTCTCATTTGCTTACTGCCGGTTTTAACGTAATAACGGTTCGTTTCCTTGACCTTTTAGCAGGAAAGATTCAGTGACGTATAACACAGAAATATCAATTGGCGAAACTCTTTGAGGCCACTAAGGCAGTTCATAAATAAACATACTAATATTGTCTCGCGCTCATAGAAGTAGGGAAAAGTAAAGAGTTGAGGACGCAATTCGCAACATAAAATGTAAAGATATAGTTACCGGCGGGGATTAGAACCTGTCGTAGCGAGGCGCTGTCGTCATTTCGAGCAGACAGGTTCGAATCCTGGTCGGAAGTAAAAGCTTTCAATGGTCTAGTCCGTCCTCTAGACAATATTTCATTCTTATAATGCTTTGAGCTACAAATAACGCCCGTGTGTCTATTTATGTGGACAGTATAAACTGCGTCGTCATCATTTAGCGAGTATTTTGTAAAACGTCGCTCTCATAAAAAAAACCGGGTCGGGAAGATTCTCGAAACTGTGTCTGTCCTTCTTCTTCTTCTTCTTCTTCTTCTTCTTCTTCTTCTTCTTCTTCTTCTTCTTCTTCTTCTTCTTCTTCTTCTTCTTCTTCTTCTTCTTCTTCTTCTTCTTCTTCTTCTTCTTCTTTCACCTGTATCCTTTGTGGGGCATAGGTCCTAAATATTCTTCTTCTTCTTCTTCTTCTTCTTCTTCTTCTTCTTCTTCTTCTTCTTCTTCTTCTTCTTCTTCTTCTTCTTCTTCTTCTTCTTCTTCTTCTTCTTCTTCTTCTTCTTCTTCTTCTTCTTCTTCTTTCACCTGTATCCTTTGTGGGGCATAGGTCCTAAATCTTCTTCTTCTTCTTCTTCTTCTTCTTCTTCTTCTTCTTCTTCTTCTTCTTCTTCTTCTTCTTCTTCTTCTTCTTCTTCTTCTTCTTCTTCTTCTTTCACCTGTATCCTTTGTGGGGCATAGGTCCTAAATCGGCTCACTCCAGGACCTCATATCCTTAGCTATCCGATGCAACGACGTCCCGTCCTTATCATCCCGTGGTATTCATTACATTCAAGTCACTATCATTGAATGTAAGTATTAAAATGCTGAAGTGCTATATAGAACCTGTTTTGTTGTATGCCAGGGAATCATGGAATGTAAATGAGTAAATTAGGAAGAACTTGGAAGTAACAGAGATGTAGTTCCTGAGACGAATGTTGCGAATTCCTTGGACTGGCAGTGTAACTAATGATTATTGCCAAACACTAGAACATTATATACAGCATTAAGAAAGAGACAGACATCTTTCTTCGGTCATGTGATGAGAAAAGAGGCATTAGAGAACATTGTGACAACTGGGAAGATCAATGGAAAAAGAGGTAGAGGCAGACCAGGAGAAATTATGCTGAATGATTCAGTTGCTGGTGTGGAGGAATATCATCAGCAGAGTTGATCCAGAACACCAAAGGCCGAGATTTGTGGAGAGACATGAACTCCTAAAGAACTGGCTGAGCACCTGATGATGGTGTTGAAATCAAACCCGGCACCTCCTGAGCCTGAACCGGACACTTAAACTTATCAGCCACGGCGGACCCTCCCCTATTCACAGAAATGAATAATGAGACTCCAGCAAACTATCAAAGAGAACTCACAACATGATTGTAACACGCATGTGCGTCCGCGCGACGCGTGCCCAGTTGTCCTTTATTTTACCGCAGAAAAGTTTAACTAGCCAAATATCCGAGTTTGCCTTTGTTGATCCGCGTCCCGGATTGTCTTCCTGGGCTCGTAAAAAAGAGAGTGTCACCAGAGGCAATGTCAGCTCTACCTGGATGAGGCCCTTATTATTGGCATGAAGGCACGCTCAGTGCACGCGCTAAAGCATCACTTAAAAGATTAAGTAGGTCATGTGCGGTGAGCATTAACCAGAAAGAACATCCATTTCCGTTCCTGGCGATGGCATTCAGTTTGGAGTCAAACAATGTTCATTAATATTAAACGACTTTTGGCAGTGTCCATGTAGTCAGAAATAATGACGGAAATCGTAAATATTTTGTGATTCTTGGTGACAAGGAGAGCTTTACGTAATTTATTTATTCAAATAAGCAATTTGTCAAAAAGTAAGTACGGTCATAAATTAACTATCATCCAAACTGAAACATCCAAATATACTCGTTTCTATGACCCCGAAAACGACAGATTATGAATAGCATATTCACACCAACCCTGTGTTACCTGTTGTCAGACTTGGAGATTATCCAAATCACAATTACTCAAAATTAGCACCTGCGGGATGAGGTACTTAAGAAGAGCTTAAAACTAAACTACCCGACACCGAGCCAAAAATGATGTTATCAGACAGACAGTGGTATCAATACCCTGTGCCAAATACATTGAAAGACAGAAGATCAAATGGTTTGGCCATCTCGTTAGAATGTAATACCATCAGTTACCAGCATTGGCGAGACACCAAAGATCTCATGCAGGAGCAAGGTGACTCCCGAGAAGAATATGGGTTAACATTAAAAACATTGCACAATCACTAGGAATGACACTACCGAATGCTGGAACATCAACTAGTCCTCCCCATAATATCACAAATGGATGATGATGATGATGACGATGACGATGATGATGATGATGATGATGATGATGATGATGATGATGACGACGACGACGACGATGATGATGATGATGATGATGATGATGATGATGATGATGATGATGATGATGATGACGGCGACAACGACGACGACGACGATAACGACGACGACGATGATGATGATGATGATGATGATGATGATGATGATGATGACGACGATGATGATGATGATGATGATGATGATGATGATGATGATGGGGATGATGATGACGACGACGACGACGACGACGATGATGATGATGATGATGATGATGATGATGACGACGATGATGATGATGATGATGATGATGATGATGATGATGATGATGATGATGATGATGATGATGATGATGATGATGATGATGATGATGATGATGATGATGATGATGTATTAATATAGCGGTTTGTTCTGTACAGTTTTACTGGTTGAAAGGTTCAGCGGATACCCCTGGTACCAGGTATTGATATGTGGTGACTTTAATGCACACGCCAAAGTGTTTGACAGGTCGGAAGAGAACAGACAGCGTACTGCTCTTGCTGAGGCCTTGCTTGAGTCCGATGAGGTCTGTCTAAATGGTGGGACACCAACTAAGCTGGCAATGAAACCATCGAACCCTGACACAGCCATCGGCCTGGCACTTGTATCCAAAGAACGAATGAAAGAACGAACGAACGAACGAACGAACGAACAAACGGGCTTTATGTTTAAAGGGTAACAAATTGGGCACGCAGGCCCGTGTTACATTCGGCCCTTCCAATCACTCATCTTTTGTTCATCATTAATGCATAATACATTCACATAGGGAAAAAAAACATTGTCAAATGAATGTTGTAAACATAAACAATGCACATTGCCGTGTTATGAGACACATAACCCACCATCCCCCATCCACCCATCCATCCCCCACCCAACCACACACACACACACACACACACACACACACACACACCCAGGCACACATCAATTCCCTCACCCTTCCATCCATTCTCCACCCACATATCCCACACCCACTCAACCCCACCTACACACATCTCCCCAAACACACACACATCTCCCACACAACAAACAGCCCCCGCACACACACATCCCCAACCAACCCACACACACCCCAAGGCACACATACATGCACCCGCCAACCTATCACCCACCCACACATCACCCACTCACACATCACCACACCTACACACATCTCGCCACCCGCATACACATCCTCCACCCATTCCATAACCCATCAACACTCACTCACCCACATATCCTCCACCACACATGCACAGACCCCCAACAACCCAGTCAAAAACACATCACCCAACCACACATCCCCCACCCACACACACACACATATTCCCGCCAAGCAACACATCACGCACCTACCCACACACAAAAATAGCACCCACCCACACATTCCATACTTTCACACAACCCCCACCCTCACAATCTCCCGCCACCCACCCACACATCCTGCGACCATACATACATATCCCTCACCCCCCAATCTACACACATTCACCCACCCACACATCCTCCACCCACCCACCCCCAATCACCCATCCCCAAATCACACATCCCTTAACACACAACCCTTAACCACACAGCCCAACCCACACACACACACCGCACCAATACACTCAAACACACACACACATCTCCTTACCCATACACACATCTCCACACACATTCCCAATTACCAACACATCCCCCATCCAGAAACACACACCTCCGACCCACACACCCAACCACCCACACACATCCCCTACCCACACACATCTTCCACCCACACACACACATACATCTCACACCCATACACTCCCACATCTCCCACACACATCCACCCACTCACGTACTCATCCCTCAACCACTCACACCCACACATCCCCCACCCACTCATCAACACATACATCTTCCATCTTCCCACCCACAATCACACACCCCATCCACCCAGCCAAACACACATCCACCACCCTCACATACATCCTTTACCCACCCGTACATTCCACACCCAATCACACCTGCCAACACACACATCCCTCACCCACACACACCTACCCTCCCACACAAAGAGGCGGCATAAGACATACAATGGAGTGTCGTTGGAGATCATGGAAGCGACCACTTACCCTGCTCTCTGCTCATACCTAAGTCAAGTATAGTCAGGGCTATAAGAGCCCTCAGAGCGTTCAGTTATGATTGTGATCACTTTTCGCTCTTGGGGCGCCTTCGATCACAAAGACGGTCTAAACCAACAAGAAGTCGCTTCACCCAACCATCATAGCGGACACCAGAGATAGCGACATCATGGAAGGAAAAGAGGGCGGCCATAAGGTCTTGGCAGAGGGTGCGGAGAGCAACACATTCACTTGCCACAGAATTGGAGGAGGCGGAAAGGTATAAAAAGTAAAGGTACAGGGGTTTAAACTCCAGGCAGCAGAGGTAAAAAGGATGCAATGAGAACAGTTTATAAATGAAATCGGCGGGGATGTGACATTGGGTACATTCTGGAAGTTGCACCGGCAGATGAACAGACAGGCAATGCTTGGTACATATGGTGCCCTTTATGATGATAACAACCGTTCTATGACAACTGACCAGGACAAAGGGGAGGCTTTTCTTGCACCATTTTTAAAACAGACGGACCAGCAAGATAGAGCTATTAGAGATATGGTCAGAGAAACCTAGCCACCGGCCACGAGGAAGGACTGTGAGGTTGCTTTTTTTTCATATCCTATTTACATGACATCGCAGTCATCACCGGCATTTTTCAGCTGCCGTTGATGTCTTGGCACGTTTTACGTTCAGTAGTTTGCTACTTCTTTCTGAACGACCGGCTCACATACCTTCGTAAGAAACCAAAGCGACGCGATCCGCTGCCGAATCTCGCGCAGCTGTGTTTCGTACGTGAGTATAGGGATTACGAGCAGAGTGCTTATCGCCTTCGCCAGGGAGACCGGCACTGTGACGTTAAGGTAAAGGATATTAGACGGATATTGAAGAGAGCCAAAACATCGTATGGGAGAACGAAATGAGAGAGGATACAGACTTGTAAAATGCGCAAAAGAACATGAACTGATTGTTGGAAACACCTGCTGTTAGCGACATCACAAAGATTATAGACATGGAGAAGCCCTGACAGCAGGATTAGAAACCAGATCGATTACAGCCTGATAAACAGAAGGTTTCGAAATGCGTAACAGTCGCAAAAACAGTTCCAAATACAGACTGTTACAGTGATCACAGATTGATTATAGACACACTGAAGGTAAAGTTTTAAAAAGTCAAGTATACACCAGGAAACACTAAATATGATCTGCGTTCATTAAAAATGACAAGGAAATACAATACAATTTTAACATAGAAGTAAAGAACAGATTTAATGTATTGTCTGATCTAGAGATCTTATTTCAAAATGTGGATGATCAAAGGGAAATATTGAAGAATTCAGACAATTTGGCTGCAGAAACAACTATCCCAAAATTACAGAATGTAGGTCGTAAGATATGGACGACTGAAGAAATTTTAAGACTAATGGAAACAAGAAGACAAAACAAAAATAATCCTGACAAATACGAAGGAAAGTCACAGGAAAGACAGGAAATGATGTAAAGAAGCAAAAGAAGCACGGCTTGAAAATAACTGCATAGAAATTGAAACCAACACAACGGTAAAAATACCAAATTAATGCACAAAAGAATTCAAGAGCTTACTAATATAAGAACACTTACATCAACAGGCTACCTGAAAACAAAAGTTGGAAAAATCAAAATAGATAAAGAATAAATGTTACATACATGGTCAGATCATGTGAAAAACCTTTATGATGATAACAGAGAAGAACAGTATGATGTTCGAAAAAAAAACAACTAAAAACTGCTGAAAACCGAACATCCTTTACTGTTGAACCAATGATCAGATATAAAACCACCCGGATACCTAATCCATCTGCGAAAGAACCGTTGTCTTCGTACACCAAATCAAACTACATTTATCAATTCCAGTGTGAGTGTCGAACATATACCAGTGTGTGTGGAAAAGAGAGTTAATCAGTCTTCGGGAATCCCTGTGCTGTCGACGTCAAAATCGGCCTACACGGAACACTTTGTCATTAGCATTCACAGAATTAACAAACAGCATGCATTTTGTATACTGTATTCGACGAATAATAATCAATTGCTCAAATATATCGAAGAATTATCTATTAGGCGATTCCAGCCGTTGTTATGCAAACAGAAGGACTTCCTGTTAATTGTTAAACTTCCGTGAGGCTAAAGTTATAGACCATTTCGAATAAAATCAACGACCACGTACTTAGTATTCCAGCCAAAGTATTATTATTATTATTATTATTATTATTATTATTATTATTATTATTATTATTATTAATTTATTTATTTTATTTAATATATAACTCTGCAGCATGCACCTAATGAGATACAGCGGAAAATGCCAGGCAAGAAATCGTGCAATATTTTGTCTATGGCGTCTATATTTCAACATTTATTACTGCCAAAGGATTTAAGTTTCCCAGATATAATGCTCTTTGAGAGCAAGATGTCACTGTTCTTTAAATCATCTTGAATGTCGGTAATTTCTTCGTCTATCTTAGTCCACTCTGTTCCCTACATTTTTCTGTAATATTTAAAGAGTTAATGTTGAGGTTTACCGGATCAGTAATAGTTCCAGTACAGACAGCTGGGTGATACATTGTGAGTGGACTAATAAGATTCTTCTTCTCCCTCTGTCTGTCTGTCTGTCTGTCTGTCTGTCTGTCTGTCTGTCTGTCTGTCTGTCTGTCTGTCTGTCTGTCTGTCTGTCTGTCTGTCTGTCTTTCTTTCATTGTTCTGTCTTTCCTTCTTTCTTCCTTGTTTTTCGTATTCTTCTGCCTGCCTGTCTGTCTATCTGTATTTCTTTCTTTCTTTCTTTTTCTTGTATTTTTCTTTCTTTCTTGTTCTTCGTATTCTGTCTGTCTGTCTATTTGTCTGACTGTTTTTCTTTCCTTCTTTCTTTCTTCCTTTTTCTTTCTTTCTTTCTTTCTTTCTTTCTTTCTTTCTTTCTTTCTTTCTTTCTTTCTTTCTTTCTTTCTTTCTTTCTTTCTTTCTTTCTTTCTTTCTTTCTTTCTTTCTTCTTCTTCTTCTTCTTCTTCTTCTTCTTCTTCTTCTTCTTCTTCTTCTTCTTCTTCTGTCTATAAGGATTGTTATGGTGTATAGGCCCAAAATCGCGAATGCCAAGGCCTAAGCAGACAAACCCTCTTTAGTCGCCTTTTCTTACGACATGTACACGAAGTCTAGTGTCACCGTTCGTTACTCTTACTGTCAGGTCTTAGTTAGATATGACTGAGCTACCGTATAACAGTTGACGGTACTATAGTGCATTCACATGTGCTTACCTCCATATAAAAATCCATATCTCAGTAACCAACTGAGGGAAAATTACGAGATTTAGCACATAACCTTATCATCATGTCCACCCAACAAAAAAATTTTGTTCTGGATATTGTACAGCAGATGTCAATGTTTGTTTATATGCGGTATATAATTTACGGGTCAGAGATTAAGTCCATAATTTTTAATGTATTACACCGTCAGCCAGAAAATCAGCGTTCAATGTTGAATATTCTCCGTGGTTCACGGGATTGGCCTTATGACAAGAACCCCGCGCTGTTTAAACTGGAAGTGTTCAGAGGTGTCGTCAATATGTGGATTCTTTCATGAAACCAGATTTTTTTTTTTTTTAAATCTTACCACTTATCACTATCATTGAAATGTGTGAATATTGTTTGATGGGATTGAATGTGAAATTGTGTACATTTCAAAGCATCGCTATGAAGTTGTACACATATTTTTGTCAAAAAGCTGATCGCAGGAAACTGTTTTGAAATACTATTAATTCCGAAGGAAAAAAAAGAATAGTGCATGCATTGGGTTTGAGTAAACGGCCATTTCGTCGATGGGTGCAAGAATCTGGAATTAAACCACCACGCAATAACCAAACGGTAGGTAGAAAGGTTATTGTAGACAGCTTTGACAAAGATGTCATAAGGCGAGCTATTATAAAAATGCTTTTAAAAAGTCGTTTAAATGTCGACAGGGTCGACTTTATTGCACCGGGTTATATCCCATATGGCTCGGTCTGTTTCCGCAGCGCGGAAAGTGTTGCACAAAAGCACAAACTTTGCAGCCCTAGCGACGACCCACAGGAGTCTCCGAAAAATTCAACTCGTGAACCGAAGGACGGGGCCTGGAATCGAACCCACAACCTTTGGAGCCCGAGTCAAAAGGCTTTACTACTTCGCCTCAGAGAATCCTAAAATTATAAAAATTTTGGATTTTATATCCAGAATTATC
This sequence comes from Cepaea nemoralis, assembly GCA_014155875.1. Classification (NCBI taxonomy): domain Eukaryota; kingdom Metazoa; phylum Mollusca; class Gastropoda; order Stylommatophora; family Helicidae; genus Cepaea; species Cepaea nemoralis. Next base: position 70,136 of record JACEFZ010005640.1, read on the forward strand.
CAGCATTATAAAAATGCTGGATACCAAAGAAATTGTGACTGGAAGAAAACTTACGGTTTGGTTTAGAAAGAACAATAACATAGAGCTATCCAAAACAACTTTGTGGAAAATTATAAGGACATTAGGCTTCACTTTTAGAAAGTACAATGGAGGTAGAAATATCCTTCGCGAGCAACCGCATTTAGGAGCCATGAGAAGCAGATACCTACGTGAAATAAGGGAAATGCGCAAAGAAAATTATGACATAGTGTATTTGGATGAGACATGGATCAATGCGCACCATATAAGCGAAAAGGAATGGCAATCAGTGGATGGAAAGATAAAGCGTTATGTGCCCAGTAGTAAAGGACAGCGTTTGGTCATATATGACATGCTGGTAGTACTCATAATGGCTTACTACAGAATGCTAGACTCGTGTTCGTATCAAAGCATACAGACAATAGGGATTATTATAATGTGATGAATGGTAATGTATTTAGAGATTGGCTCGAGAATACAGTACTTCCATCCCTTGATAGACCGTCTTGTATAATCATGGACAATGCATCATATCACAATGCTGTTGCCCAAGAAGACAAAATACCTACGGCATCGAAAACAGAGGAAGCAATAAAGATATGGCTCTGAAGGGAAAATATACAATTTCTAGAAACATATTTCAAGCTACAGTTGTTGTCCCTTGTAAAACAGGGGTAAAAAAGCAAGAAATATCAAATCGACAAGTTAATAGAAGAGCATGGCCATAGGTGCATGAGACTTCCGCAGTATCATTCTCATGTAAACCCTATAGAGCTTGAATAGGCTATAATTAAAGGACAGGTGGCAGCTGCCAATACTACATTCAAATTGTCTGACGTCACGATACTAACCCAGTCCGCGCTATTAAATATTGGTAAAAGTTACTGGGGAAAAAGTGAGGACCATGTGTTGAAAGAGGAAGAGGACTATTGGAGAAAGGATGAATTGAATTTTATGCAACCGAGAGCAGTCATCAACCTACTGGAATCGTCTGACACAGATTAAGGTCTGAGCAGATCGCAGACCTTAATTCACTTGCACGCTTACTGGGATATTTTGCTCCAACTATTCAGACGAATTGCAAACCCTAAACATTACAGCATCAGCACAATGTCAATGGCAAAAGTTTGCATTCAACAGTGATGAATTTTCAATTCCGCAAGCCCTCAGCGGTGACAAACAACTGGTATTTACAACCCCAAAAAAACACTCAATGCATACAATACCAACAGAAGAGTAATATTGTGGTGGAAACTTACATATTGTGGAAAACAAGAAACGTGAGAGTAAACACGTCAAATTAGGGGAAATCAAACGTGCATACGAATCAATCTATAAACTTCAATGAAAAGATGACCAACATCATGGTCGTTAAGAAGAAAGCCCACTACAGAGACACTGACAACTATTTTCATAGTGCAAAAAAGGTAATCATATTCCGTATCTGAACGGTAAACAGCAGAATAGACAATCTTTCACGAAGACTCAAAGCGGGTCTGTCACCCATGTGTACGTATGAACAACTTAAAAAGACAGCTGAACAGATCCTTAAAATGGACACATGATGACTAAATTGCGGTATCATTCCTGGTCACTCCATACGCACATTAACGCACAGCTATTTGGAAACTTTCACGAACTCAATATAAAAAGCTTAATGCATCCTATTAACATGAATACTTGTGTACACATTATTAACCAGCAGCTGAAGAATCAAAAAGGAAATGAAAAATAAGGTAAGAAATATATTCCTTCTACTTTCCTGTCAATTTACACATTATTTACCCCATGCCTCTGTAAATTCTCCATCTTTACTAATATTACACAATACACCCCGCTCGGGAGTCCCCGTGGTGAAGTGGTCAAGCCGTCTGACCTGGGCTCCAAGTTTGTATGTTCGATTTCGGGCCGCGTCCTTCATTTCATGAGTGCATTTGTTCGGAGACTTCCGAGGGTCGTCGCTGGAGCTACGGAGTTCGTGCTTTGTGCGACGCTTTTTGCTCAGCGGAAAGAGACTGAGCCATATGGGATAAAAACCCAGTGCAATGCAGTCGACCCTGTCGACTTTTAAGCTACTTCTTTTTAATTGCACCCACTCCCATACGAATCTGACTACGGTTTGTTCTTGTGTCGTTACCCGAAATGACGTGCTTTACTGTAAGACTAATTTGTTAGCGTGAACTCACTACATTTTCGCCAAAACATTAAAGAAATGTCGCCGCTTTCGATGATTTAAGTTGCTTTTGGACCTCTACAAGACATATTCCTTGGGTGGGGGTAAATATAAGACGGCAGGAAAAATTTCATAACGATGCAACAGATAGTTTTCAAAATAATTGATAGTGAATGACGGCATTCATTTCTGGACAGACTATACCTGCTTTCTGTTACGCTGAATGTTGAGCGGCCTTCACCAAACCGGACACCCCACATTGTACCAACAGCTTCGGGCGGAGAATTGAATTGAATTGAATTGAACTTTATTTGCAAAGGGTTACAAATTGGGCACGTAGTCCCGTCTTACATTCGGCTCTTTCAATCACTCATCTTTCGTTCATCAACAGTGCATGATACATTCACAGAGGGAAAAAAAACATTGCCAAATGAATGTTGTAAGCATAAATAATGCATATTATCATGTTATGTGACACATCCTCCATCCCACACAGACATCCCGCACCAACACACACACCCATCCCTCACCCACTCATACAGCCCCCACCCACCACACATCCCTCCACCCATTCACACATCCCCTCACCAACCCAGACATCTCACAACCACGCACACACACATCCCTTACCCACATCTCTCACCCACTCACACTTACCCCGACCCACACAAACCCACCCACACACACATGCTCCACCAACCCACCCACCCATACACACCCCAATCACACACATACCCCTTCCACAAACACATCCCGCACCAACCCACACACACATCCCTCATCCACTCACACATCACCCACCCATACCCTCACATCTTCCCACCCACACACACGCATTTTCCCACCCACCCACACATTTCACATCCATTCACACACGCCACCATCCACACATACATCCCCCACCCACACACACATCCTGCACCCACGTGCAATCAGACGACTAAAGAGGGTTTGTCTGCATAGGCCTTGGGATTCGGAATTGTGGGCCTATACACCACACAAATTCTCAAAGACAGAAGAAGTGAAATTAGTAGGATATCGGTCTAGTGCAAAGAAATGCAACCTAAGGACTAAATGCCATGGCCGAGCAGATCAGGCTCTAAGCCTATGTCCGCAACTGGTCTAGGATCGAAGCTTCGACAGGCGGACAATTAGAGCATTGCTTTTCTGATCCGGCAACACCTGCAGCTTGTCTTGTTCTATATGTATTGGTGATACTTTTTCTTTGGAGTAAACTATGCAGGTCGAGAGAGGGATCATACTACATGAGCAACACCTGGTCTCTACAATTCAGCCCAGGCTTTGTGCTATGGAGATGCAAATCTCAATCCCTGATCCTCGCCATGAGTGGTAGTTAGTATATCTTTTTTTTTTTTTTTGGAAACAGTGTATCAAACTATCATCTGTGAAGACGGCAAGGTGCCAGTAACAGCAATTCATTACTCCCTCTTTCGGGCCTCGGTAGCACACAGGCCAACTAACTTCACACCAGAACTTCATTTAAGACGCCAGGAACTGCAGTCTACCCACACTTGGGAAGTAAACAATTAGATACACCTTTGATGGGGAATGTATTGAATCAACACCTCTACATTTGTCTCTCAACTACACAAGGTTAACTGGTTTCATTTGTGTTGCTTGTTTACTAGACAGTTGATTTACAGTGACTGCGTGTTTATAATTAATTTCGAATTCATTAAAATTAAGAGCAGTTTAAAGACAGAGCGCTACTTGGGTCAGAATCACGGGTTTGTTAACGTAGAACGCGTTGATTACAATACGATTGACGTCAGAACGGCTGTGAAAAATTAAAGTATAAAATGCAACTGCACAATACGATGCGTTCATGTTTCCTTCTTCTTTATGCTCTTCCTCCCTTTTCTCCTCCTCCCATCTTCTTCTTCTTCTTCTTCTTCTTCTTCTTCTTCTTCTTCTTCTTCTTCTTCTTCTTCTTCTTATTCTTCTTCTTCTTCTTCTTCTTCTTCTTCTTCTTCTTCTTCTTCTTCTTCTTCTTCTTCTTCTTCTTCTTCTTCTTCTTCTTCTTCTTCTTCTTCTTCTTCTTCTTCTTCAAGAATAATAATAATAAAACTGTCAACAACAAACAACTGTCATTTTACTGCCCATAGTACCTTGCAGTGTAGGGCAGGGGGAGGGGAGGGGAGGGGGGAAGGGGGTTTGAGCCTAAAGAATTAAGGCCGCCTGGCTAGTGTAGTCGCCGCGAACTGTGCAGCTTAGGATTTTTTGCCCCAGATAGGAGAAAACCGATACCTTACCGATGATTCGAACCCGGGTCTCCTGAAGGAGAAACCGGTGTTCTTAGCCACTCCGCCAGCTGCTCCTCAATAACAACAACACCAAAAACAACAAGAACAAGGAGGAAGAACAACAACAACATCAGCATCAACAATACACACACTCTAACACACAACGTCATCAAGTAAAGCAACATTATCAACTAGTAGACATGAGCCAAAAACAGTGTCGCGAAAGTGAGAAAACCAACGCGAAAGAAGGACAGCAAGAAATGTGACCAACCAAGTAAAGAATCCACTATCAACAAAATGGACTAGTGTACTCGGGCCATCCCTTGACATACGGGTTAACCCCGCGCATTTAAACCACACTCTCACCCGCGCATTCAAACCGCACTCTCAGGCTCTGTTTCACAGCTCGTTTAAAAGTGTCACAAAACTCACCCATGTTGACAAGTGATCCAGTGTCCCTGGGCTCCAGATATTCGGACCTGTGTGTGAAAGAAGTCTTAAAACCCATCGACCTGGGATTCCGCTAAGGAGGGCAACTGCACAACGTGTTGGTATTAACATATTTATGATGTACGCACTACGAATCCAGACAAGCAGATTCAGAGAGTCACGGACTGTTTTGTTTTTCAATTTGTTCTTAAATGATTGTACGCTAGTCAGTAATCCTTTAAACAAGTTAACTACACGTTGTTTATATGACGTCGTAATCAACCTTAACATGTATTACCTGTCGCACTATTCTCTCTAGTCCAGGCTACGAGGACGTACCTGTTCTTCCAGGCTACAGACACGATCCCAAAGGGCCCCGACCACTCAAGCTTACATGATGTTCTTCTTCTTCTGCGTTCATCCGGAGTTTTTTTTTTCCGGATGTGATTGCGTTGTGCCTGTTTACAGCAGAGCTGCTTTCTTGCGCCGTTAGGCCGACACATCCGACTTCTGCGGGCATTTGTTGACCGGGTTAACCTTCCCGGACATGATGTTCTAGTTCTAACACATCACATACCCCAGAGGATCCTGCTGCAGGACCGTTATGTTTAATTTAAGACCGAGTCGACACTACAAATCTCCACCCCGATTGGGTATCGAACATATGAATACCGGGCTGCCTTGTAGGCGTGCTGAACACTGAACTACTGCTTCCTTTTCCATTCGCCTACCTGACAAAAAGCCGAGGCTGTGGCATCGGGGAAGTGAACGCGTTTTACTATTCGCCCATATACAGAGTCCGCAATCAGATTCTGGTGATTTGGAAGCAGACCATCTTGTGTTGATTTCGATAGTATGAGTGTCGGTCGTTCAGAAAGCAATGGAAAACGACTGAATGTAAAATTTGCTTGTTACATCAGAAACATTGATGGCGTCTTTTATTTATTTATTTTTATTTTTATTTTCGCTCGGCTTGAACTCAGGCGTTGTCCTTACACGTGTAACTACTTCCAGTACACTGGACTGATTTTTGGGTGCGAATTAGTTTTCCCTATTACCAATGTCCCTCGCCTTCAGGCAAACCCACGGCGACTGCAGAGGTAAAAGATGAGGATGACTGCGACGTCATGTAAAGAACGCGCAACTAACTAACCTAACAACAAAGGTTATAATATTGTATCACATCCAGCTGATTCCGCTAGCTAACTCACTAGACATTTATAGGAAATGTGGCGCAGTCTTGATGTTGCCATCTGGCGCGATTTTCAAATATACACGTGACACGCCAAATGTCACCTGAACAAAGTGAAAATCGATACTAACCTACGCGACCTGGTCATCTGCCTCATGTTGTGGGCGAGAAAGAGTTTTGTTGCTGTATCGAGCCATCACTTTGTATCGAAAGTGTCCGACGAAACACATGACACATCGCCGGATACATGTTCTTTAATATTCGCACTCAGAGTTGAGAAACCTGGAGGGAAGATCGATCTCCAGTTTGTTTTAAATGTCAGTTGTCGCCAGATAATAATATTCTGTTGGACGGCCACAAGGTTAAAGGATTGATCACAACAAAAATGGAAATCTGTATGTTAAGTCTGAATTACGCCTTAAAACAACACTGGGCACAGGACGACTGCATTGTCCTCCATGGTTGAACAATCAATAGTGCTATTGACAGTTATTGCTGTGATAAATGCGTGCATATAACATTTATCTGCCTGGCTGGCTGGCTAACTAACTGCCTGCATGCATGCCTGCCTGCCTCTTGCAGGCATACCTACCTCTTGCCTAGTATCTACCTATCTGCTTGCCAGCCTGGCTACCTGCCTGCATGAATGGATGAATGGACGGGTGGATAGGTGATTGAGTGGGTGGATAAGTAAACCTTTGTTAGTGCGTTTATGATTGTAAGTATTAGTGCATGCGGGGGAGTGTGTATTTGTGTGTTATCGAGTGGGTGCATATCTGTGAGACTTTGTGTAAGCAATGCAAGTGTGTATGCCGGATTTATGTGTGCTTTTATGAATTTGCCTGTGTACGCGTGTCTGCCTGATTACCTGTCTGTCTCATAACATGGTAATATGCACTGTTTATAACATTCATTTACAGTGGGTTTTTTAATATTTTCTATGTGAATGTAACATGCACAATTGATGAACGAAAGATGAGTGATTGGAAGGGCAGAATTTAAGACGGGCTCAATCGAGTTGATTACAATACGATTGACGTCAGAACGGCTGTGAAAAATTGAAGTATAAAATGCAACTGCTCTGCATTTGTCTCTCAACTACACAAGGTTAACTGGTTTCATTTGGGGTTAGTACGTTCGTTCATTCTGCCTACCTAACTACCTGTCTGGCTGCCTGCTAATCTACCTAGCTACTTAGCTATCTGCTTAACTACCTACCTGCCTGCCTACCTACCTGCCTGCGTGCTTACCCCCTTATCAACCTATATACCTATTCACCTACCTACTAACCTATCTGTCTACATGTCCGTCTTCCTGCCTAAGTACCAACCTGACTGCCTACCTACCTGCTTAACTACCTACTGACCTGTCTGCCTGCTCCTACCTACCTACCTGCTATCCACCCACCAACCGATATACATATTCGCCTACCTACCTAACAACCTACCTAACTAATTATTAAAGTAGACAAAATCACTTTTCCGCGCCTTAAAGTGTTTTTGGGCATATGGTGTTAAAATGAAGACCATTACATATTCTAGGCCAAGACATATGAGCTGGAGGGTAGGTTTCTGTAATTGTCTCATTTCCTTCCTAGACGAACATGGTCTGATACCCATTTTTATGAGCCTGATCGACTCCAGAGCCTTACTAAAGTAAAAATAAAACGCCTCCTTCTTCTTCTGAGATTGAACCCATACCTCTGTCTTGACAGACAAGCACTTTAGCCACTATGCCACCGTGGCTCCATATACACACACAAATAACCGGCTTATGAGCTAGCGCGGGATTCAATAAATTACCTTATTAGTTTTAAGCGAGTTTAGATTCTAATCTGAACAAATTGTTTAGCGTGGTAGACTGCCTGCTCTATATTGCCCGCGCTGTACAAAGTACAAGCATTGCTACTGTTGTTGTGTACAATAGCAGGTTCTATTGTCCTGGCTTATAGAAATAAAGCGGCTGTTTGCTGACACCCTTAATGTCTGACCCCGCGATTCCAACCTGCCATAAATGGTTATATCCTTCAGTAGATGGCTCATGGTATTAGCTGATCCAGTGTCATGCAATGATTAATCGTCTTAAGCGACTCCCTGTATTTGCCATGGGCTTATTTATATACAGTAGATTTCCCTACGCAACTCCCTGTAATTTGATGTATAATACAACATGTCTGCTACCATAATAACAACTTTTAAGTTATAACTGTGGCACACACCCACTTCCCATGTTCAGCCATCCATTGTTATTTGGCCTACGCCCACTTTATGTTTAACACTGAATCTGTTAAGGGACTTAATTCTTAACTCGCGGAGCTGTGGCGAAGGGCTTTCGGATGCAATTCGTAACCCCGCATACCGCGTTCGAAACACAGCTGCGAGATTTTTGGCAGCAGGCCACTTTGCGCTGGTTTTCATAAATTGGTATACGAGTGCAGGTCGCTCAGAAAGCAAGGACAAACTACTAAAGGTAAACTTGCCAAGAAATCACAAGCAGCCAAGCATGCTGGGGTTGGCTGCGATGTCTTGTAAAGGTTTTGCAATTAACTTGTTTTGTTAACTGTTAAGGTTCCTGTGGTTGGGAACTTTGTTTCCGGATTATGATATGATGTATTACCCAGGATAGGAGTCGACCATGTGGCTTAAGGCGCCTTTCGTTGGGGGCTTCGTCTCTGGGTTGTGATGTGCTGATTTAGATAGGAAGGAGCCGACCGTGTGGGTTAGGGGACAGTTAACCGCAGTTTCACAATTCCCAGATATACCAAGTCAAGGTTTCGAAATCAGCCGTCGACGATTTGGAAGCACGCAGTTCTATGCTGCCGGTTTTTGGAGGACTGATAGAACGATGGGATAAGTGCATCAATGTTGGTGGAAATTATGTTGAGAAATAAAGGGACAATGTATGTATAAAAATAAACTGGTTTCAAGTTGTTATCATAGTTAGTTATTTTTCTACAGCCATTTGTGACTTACTTAATGACTTGCCCGCGTATAATTATTTCTGGCTTAAGTTTAGATGGTTTAACCGCGCTATCTACACTACCTTCTCCTTGTACTTTACTTTACTAGGCATGGTTTCAGTACCTTGCGGTAGATTTTCTCAGAATGATGCAAGTCATCGATGCCACCCCTTACATGTTTTTTTTTTCTTTAAACATGCCGCCTCCTTATGAAGCCCCTTTACGGTGCCGCCTGATGCAGCCGCATCTCTGTATCACAGCACGGCACGGCCCTGCATGGTGTTTTATAAGCTAAATTTCTTCTGCGGCGAGATCCTTTCCGTGATCAATGATATCGAAAAATTCGTCTCAAGCGCTATGTGATACTAAAAACGCACTGCCAAATACAAAACTAATGTAAAGTTAATCTTTCAGTTATTCTTCTAAATAATTACTCTTAAACTGAAAAATCGCCACGCAGAAACACATTCAGAGGTTACATTTTGAATAAAACTGTGGCGGCCAACCAGGATTTCTTTTATGGCTTCTCACGCGATTGTTGCCTGGCATTTATATTGCCAAAAGCAGACGCGGTAACCAGACAATGGGGTTGAAACAAGATGTGTCTTAGCAGAGCCCAGAAATGGGTGCATTGTAATCGATTTTATAAGCGCGCGAAGGAGCAGGAATACTTTAAATAGAAACCTTTTTTATTGTCTTTATTAAAGTGTTAAACTTAAGATGTTGGAGTAATATCGAATTCGCTTTCAGGTGGCAAAAGGTAATGATATTATATTTCTTGCCAGTGTTGGCGAATCATAGTAGGTGAATCATTTCATGATTTTAGATTGATATTGGGTACAAAGTGTATTTTTATTGTTTCCTTCTGTCTCATAGTCCTCTCTTATGATATAGTAATGATTTCTGTGACTGCCTCTATTCTTATCTTTTAATAAAGAAGAAGAAGAAGAAGAAGAAGAAGAAGAAGAAGAAGGAGGAGGAGGGGGAGGGGGAGGAGGAGCAGGAAAAGGAGGGAAAAGAAGAAAGAAAATCGAGGGCGCAAGAGGACGAGCAAGCGTAGGAGAAATATACTTCTCATTTTTCTCTAATAATAACAGAGGTGTCTTCAAGAATTGTATGACCACTTCGATTGCCGATAACTGTGAATGAAACAGACATCCATTATCACTCATTAGAGATGTACTATTATTTCCATTGATCCCAATACGTAACATCTCGTGAAGCATAGATGAATCCACTTAACTAGAACGGGAAACTGCGTAATTCCACCTTCCGGATTAACTAATAATAGTTATACCCAGTAACAAACCAGCATTTCATTTCGCAAACTGGCAAATTCTTGGATATTCAATTGGTAATATTTTCTATGTCATTACCTCATATGTCACGACATGATACCATCTGTCTGGAAATATTGATAAACTTAATGACTTTTTCCCCCGCAGATTTGTTCATGCTGGCTGCATTAAGTTTCTGAAAATGTAAAAGACAGAGGGATGTTATTAAATGTATTATATAAAGATGGCAACCAGTGATTCTTAATCAATGCACAATAATATAGATACTGGCACAAGCCATCATGCTGAATTAACTGATTGGGCATTGCGAGTAAATTCAAGATGGGAGATTGAACACTTGGAGAATTTATCAGGTTAAATTGTAATTTGTGTATACACTTTTTATTCATTTTTGTTCTATGAGCGGTGTTGGAGGAAGCGGAAAACTGTATGGTTATAGTGAAGAATTGAGGTCATTGAACTCGGTGAGAAGTACTTAGGTACTCTGTCTCTTGCTCCCCTTCCAACGGAGTTCGTAGTTGTGGGTATTGATGGTCACTGCTCGGTGCTTGTTAACTGCGTGTAAAACACAACTTTCATCACCGTGACGGTGACACTATGATCATCATCATCATCATCATCATCATCATCATCATCACCATCATCATCATCATCATCATCATCATCATCATCACCACCACCATCTTTCACTTTTGCCTTCATGTAGTATTACTCCAGAACACAGTTCAGACACACACACACACACACACACACACACACACACACACACACACAAACATCCTCTCACACACACGCACTATTATTGTAGTATTACCCCAGAACCATGTTCACACACACAATCACACACACAAACACACACACACACACACACATACACACCCTCACACACCATTATTGTAGTATTACTCCAGAACCATATTCACACACACACACACACACACACACACACACACACACACACACCATTATCCTAGTATTACTCCAGAAAATGTCTTTTTTTCCAAATCAAATAACTAAGCTAAGAAAATCAAGCTATCTGTGATTAATGAGAATCTTCATCGTACCACTCCGACAAGATGCATATGTGCTCCAATCTCTTCTCGGACATCCCGGCTACCGTATATCCAATGATGGGACCATTTCTATGTTGATTAATCAAACATTTTGTTCCCGTGACAAAAAGTTCGTGTCTGGCGGCTTCCCGCTTCATTCCCATTTTTCTCACGCTGGAAAAACTAAGTTCTTCGACGACTGCCAAAACTAATTGCTACAAAGGATAAACGATAATTAAGAGACATTACCGCGCCCAACAAGGACCCCCATTTGTACCATCGATCCTCGGGTCTAGATTACATGCCGCTTTGGACTACCAGCGTGTGATGAAACTCTTTACAATTGTTCCGAGCCTCTATGGCAACAAATGAAAATAAGAACCCCGCTGCAAATGGAACAACGTTATACCATTCTGTTGATCGACATAATAAAGCCTCATTTCCAGGTCTTTACAACTGCCATTCATCACCGATGTGTACATTATCAATAAATGACAGTGTTACGGGCAAGGTATTTGGTCGTGTAGTGCTATTTCCTCTCCGTACTTCCTAGAGGCATAAAAACCAGCAGGGCATCCTAGGTCAGACCCGCTGGATGTATTCATTTAGATTGATCATCTTGTGGACAGATATGGAGTAGTTCATGTTGACGCAAGCTACAATCTTATATTAGATTTCATCTTTCTCTTGTAGTGACTTCAAACACGAGTTATCGATCTCCAATTATTTTCAGGTGTACTAGACAATGTCCATCTGTAATCACTTGCTAAATCCACGGATCGGTGATCGGGTCAGGTGATTGTCCCATTCGGGAATCCCCACAATGTGGTGATTTATTATGAATCTATTTTCATCCATTTTGCTTGTGGTTTTCTTTGTATCTTAAATCACATTGACTCTATGTGTCACAATGGGGATTGTCGCGTTATCGCCTGTTAATTTTCTTATAATAAATTAGAGTCATTTTGTCTTGTTGAGTTTTCAAATACGAATTAAACCTTAGAGTAATTTCAAAGCTTAAGTGAATGTATGACAACATGGTTGTAACAACACCACTGTTGGCTGTTGAAGATGGGGACTGAGCATGTATGGGGTTGTCCCGTGTGCTGTGATGTCGGTTCTTGACTCAACTCAACTCAACTCAACTCAGCTCAGCTCAGCTCAGCTCAGCTCAGCTCAGCTCAACTTGACTCGACTTGTCTTGTCTTGACTTGACGCAACTCAACTCAACTCAGTTCAACTCAACACAACTCTACTCGACTCGATCCAACTCGACTCAACTCGGTTCAACTAAACTCAATTCAACTCGCCTGAACTCAACTCGACTCAACTCAACCCTATTCGACTCAACTCGACTTGACTCAACTCAAGTCAACTCTATTCAACAATAAAACGTGTCATAGCAATACTAGGAAGCATCTTTAAGCAAGTAAATAAATTCCACTATTTAAGGGATAATAAGGAAGTCATTTGGAAGATGTGTGACAGAGATTGACAGAATAAGTGAATCAAAAGACCTATTTAAGATGAACAATATCGTATGTAATAAATCACTTCCATAGGTTAGTTTAGTTTAGTTTAGTTTAGTTTAGTTTAGTTTAGTTTAGTCGATGGATCAACATCACGGCACACGAGTGTAACCCATAAGTGCTCCGTCTCAACTCCTAACTCAAACCTGAGTCTGGAGAAACTCAGCTCAGTGCACGAACTCCGTAGCAACGGCGAGGATCCTGAAATATTTGGGTAGATTTTTAACTTTAAATTTTTCCCGGGCAGCACCGTTAGGCTACTCTTTTTCGATTTCCAACTGCCAAGGGATGTTTTACGTGCACAACACTACACACGGGCGTCCGATCTCACTATCCAGAGACGAGGGGAAATTTTATTACTAGAAGTCCTCGTGAAAAAATCCCGGTCCTCACCGGTGCCTGAACCCGGGACCTCCAGCACTGGAGGCGGACATCATATCTCGAGACCATGCAGCGCCCCCCCCCCCTTCCAATCTCTTCCATTGATGGAGTTCAGCCTGGCCGAATGGATAAGAACGCGTATTCGTAAACACCCGATGCGCTGATGCCGAGGTATGGGGTTCAACCCCTACACCGGACAGTTGGACTAAAATGTTGACTTCTCGTCCGTGACTTGGCGCCGTAAATTACAAGTATCTCTGAAATGGGAGTGGGTTTGCACGATAGCGAGGGACACTGGTAATAGGAAAAGCTAATCCGCTCACAAAATTCAGTTCAGTGCTACTATACGTAGTATGTATGGACTACGCATGAGTTCAAAGCGTGCGAGCGCAAAAAAATAAAACATAAAAAATCCATTCATTGCCAGAACCAGAGCACTGAAATGGTATGTGAGAACTGTTACCCGTGACCGGGATATCATAGCCGTAATCGACCACACACCCCTCGGAGCGCAAGCAGGCTGCATTACCACTTCGCCACTGTGATTCTAATGTAAACGAATCATAAAGGAAAAGCACGGAGGCAGAAGAGATGAGTTTTCTGAAACGAATGTTGCGAATACCCGGAGTCGCCAGAATAACTAACAAGGACTGTCTGGAAGTGAACAATGACAGCAGACCATTCTGCACAACGTGAGGAAAGAGACACGGTGTTATTTGGTTATATAAAGCGAAGACAGGCATGATTAAATTACAGAAATACTTCAATACATTGACTTATTTCAGACTGGTGTCATTCACTTACGTGAAGCATTTAGGAAGATATGTTTCCTTTGCGCAGGGTGAATTTTTAATGACAGTGGGGTTTTTGAAAAGATTGCCGTTCCAAGTTTTGTATTTACCTATTATTATTTTGCATGAACTCCACAGATGGTGAAAACAAAACTTGGAACGGCAATATTTTCAAACACTCCATAGTCATTAAAAATACACCCTATAATTACCATTACTTATCCCCCTCCCCCGCCTCGAGATTTAGGCTAAGCCTTTTGCCGTCTCTGTGGCTATGGGGTTTACGAATGCAATTCGTAATCCCGCATACCACATTTGAAACATAGCTGCGAGCGATTTGAAAGCAGACCGCCTTGCGTTTATTTCTATACAATGGTATGAGCGCCGGTCCTTCAGAAAACAATGGCAAACTACTGAACGTAAACTTGCAACGGAATCACAAACATACATAAAATGCTGGAGTTGACTACTATGTCCTGCAGGGGATATGCAACTAACTATATTTTTATTTCGGCTGTATTGTGCAATCAAATCTATCATTTTTAGTAAAAGCGTGTCATTTTAAGCTACAAAAACCACGCCATCAACATAAAGGAGGTTGTTTATTTTATGCTCACCAACTCAACTTCCGGGCATGTATTGACTGGCTCTCATTATTACAGGGTGTATTTTTAATGACTGTGCGCCGTTTGAAAATATTGCCGGCCCAAGTTTTGTATTTACCTATTACGTTGCATGAACTGTACAGAGGGTGAATACAAAACTTGGCCCGGTAATATTTACAAACACTGCAGTCATTAAAAATACACATTGTATTTTGCTATACAATTAGAACATAACGTGTGACAGACCAGTACCCTGTCTTCTACTTCTTCTTCTTCTGCGTTCATCCGAAGAGTTTTTTTGTTTGTTTGTTTGTTTTTTTGTTTTTTTTGTTTGTTTGTTGTTTTTTTTTTTTTTTTTGGGGGGGGGGGGGCGTGAATTGCGTTGTGCCTGTTTACAGCAGAGCTGCGTTCTTACGCCGTTAGGCCGACACATCCGACTTCTGAGGGCATTTGTTTACCGGGTTAACCTCGACTACCCTGTCTAACACCTTCTTGCACTGATTCAGTGCCGATGGATAATATATGGCCACATATGACCTCCCATTGTGACCAACGGTCAATATATAGCCATACTAGGGTCATGGTTTTATTTGTTTGTTTCATGGCATCTTACTCAATTTCAGTGGTTATTGAATGGCAATCCACATTATAGTATTTGTTCCTGTGATTGTGTCCAAACCTATGTTTTTCAAGGCACAATATCAGTTAGTGTATTGAAACGTTTCCCATTGGTTGTCGAATATATCTTGATATTTCTTAGAGCCCGCTTTAATTTCTTCAGCTTTATTCTTAGTTTTCCTATTACTGGTTCACAATGAAAGCTGCGGACATGTGATTTGATAGAAAAAAGATAAGAACACCGTGAACAGACAGTAAGAGTCGTGTAGATATCGTGAAAGAAGTAAAGTCAAACGGAGAATTGGCAACACTTATCTGAGGGAAACAGCCCACATCCTTTGGCTATGTCATGACAAGAGTTAAGGTGGAGTATGTATTTATAACGGGAAAAGTCGCTTAAAAGTCGACAGGGTCGACTTCATTGCACCAGGTTTTATCCCATATGGCTCGGTCTCTTTCCGCAGCACGGAAAGCGTCGCACAAAGCACGAACTCCTTAGCTTTTAGCGACGACCCACAGGAGTCTCCGAAACATTTAACTCGTAAACTGAAGGACGCGGCCCGGAATCGAACCCACAACCTTCGGAGCACGAGTCAGACGGCTTGACCACTTCGCCACAGAGACTCCCAATTACCAGTTATAACGGGAAAGCAGGGAGAGAGTGAGAGATAGAGAGAGGCCAATGTAGAAGATGCTGGACAGTTCGAGATCATGTCATGGAGGAACATCAGTATCAGAAATGACTGGTAGTACATAAAACAGGGCCTGCAAAGTCAATGAATAGATCGTCTTGATTATAATTGTCCTTAAACATTGTTGTAGCTCCAATGATGTGTCCTCAGAATACTGAACTCCACTCCTGAACCTAATGTCGTAGTCTGAAAACGAGCCAACACCATTCGTAGCGCAAGGCAGACGGGTTGGCCACTTCTCTCTCTCTCTCTCTCTCTCTCTCTCTCTCTCTCTCTCTCTCTCTCTCTCTCTCTCTCTCTCTCGCTCTCTCTCTCTCTCTCGCTCTCCTCCTCTCTCTCTCTCTCTCTCTCTTCTCTCTCTCTCTCTCTCTCTCTCTCTCTCTCTCTCTCTCTCTCTCTCTCTCTCTGTCACGGGAAAACTGCAGTTTAGTGATTCCTTGATAACTTACATATAAAACTACAATGTAGGAGGAGGATTAACAATCGTGTACTTCAGTCTGAGAAGAGGATAAATTAAAGATCATTGACCGACAGATATAAAAATAGGATACAGGTGTTCGCAGAGGTCATTGCCAGACGATCTGATCGGACGGACACGGGGGAAACGGGGAGATCGCGTTGTGGAAAAACGAATGTAGACGGCGATCAACGGGTTCGGACGCTTTGAAGTATTAGCGTAAGGGGAACCCAGGGAAACAGCGTAACAACGGAAAGAAACGAGCAACTAACCACTACGTGATTTCACCGCCTTTTGATGTGCAGGATACGTCAAGAGACGAGTGTTGAGGTATGAACATCAAACAATAACGGAGGATTGGACACTCAATATAAATAGTAGAAACTGGGTTTTCTGTTTAGTGTGTGTTCCAAACTGGGCTGAATTATCTATGCATCCTGAGTGGGGAAAGAAATACACGTCCCTAATGGTTGAAAGAATATGGGATATTAGTGTTTTATTCGCTAGTGTATTTCAATTCCAGGATGATAAGTGAATATATAAGGTATTATATCCTTGGCGTAATAGTTTAAGCATAGGGAAATAGATGTGTGTGCATAGCGTTTACCATTGCTTTCTATTAGTGAATAGTTTAGACTT
Source organism: Cepaea nemoralis (assembly GCA_014155875.1). Taxonomy (NCBI): domain Eukaryota; kingdom Metazoa; phylum Mollusca; class Gastropoda; order Stylommatophora; family Helicidae; genus Cepaea; species Cepaea nemoralis. The sequence goes on from JACEFZ010005640.1 coordinate 87,233, forward strand.
TGGTGAATTCATATGTCTTATGTCGGTGTATCCTTCGAAAGCCTTTTCATTACGGCTGGAGAAGGACACTTACATAAGTAGTATTAAGTGGCAGACGCATATCACTTGATTTACTATACATCTCACAGGTTCCAATTCCCATCCTGACATATCAGAGAAGATAGACATATACGTCTTGTGTACAGAAAAAGCTTTGTTGATAAACTCAAGGCATTTCATTTGGGCGGAGATCAAATACTTCAATAAACCAAGGAAGAACATAGACAGGGTCAAATAGGTAGACGAAATAAAATTTAGCCTTAAAGGAACTTTGAAAAAGAAGAAAAGGATATCCAGATAATCAAAGTAACAATGAAAAAGAAAGATAAGTTTGCAGAAAGCAAAGCCAAATAAAACTACATACGTTTATACTGTAGACTCATAGTGAAGAAACAATAGACAAGTCAGGACATTGCTAGTCGATAGAGACAATATGCAGGACTGTGGTGGTGTGGTTTTTCCGGTGTTGGATTATTAATTTCATGAAACAGACTCTGGCGAAGTCATAGACTTACTGGAATATTATTACTTTACGGTGATCCAGTGGTGAACAGTTTGTTTCGTTCAATAACGGATTTACCTCTCAGACTTCAAGCATACGGAACATCCAGGGTGAGACCTGTCCTGTTTTATGTGATGTCCTGTGGTTTGGTCCGAGTGACTGGGCGAGAGGTGATACAGAGACTAGACATTCCGAGTTCATTCTTGCACCAACAATAGAATACACTACCAACTATCTCTACACAGTCCATACACACACCACACATAGTTCTTATTAATACATATTTTATTATTGTTGAAGGAAACTGTTGTCGGAGTATGTGATGGAGGAATAATAGAGAGAGAGAAAGGAATAGATATATGGAAGGGAAGACAGAAGGGAGGAGTGTAGACAGAAATCAGTCAAGAATCCCAAAGAAGAAGAAGTAATAAGGTGTGCTTGTTCATTCCACGTTCGTCCCGGGAAAACAAGTTACACTCTCTCTCTCTCTCTCTCTATATATATATATATATATATATATATATATATATATATTATATATATATATATATATATATATATATATATATATATAACATTTATTGCACCGGATTCTTGGCCTATCCTCCTACTATAAATTTATAGGCCACCAAACATGGCGAAATGGAATGGCGACAGTGCAGCCTGAAATGTAGTCGTGTCCCACATATATAAAGATGGATGTTATAGTTCCCCTCCCCTGCTGGGCATTAAAATGGTGTTCAAATTGGAAATTATATTAGTAACAGGAAAAAAGACGACCTGAAAGGGGGTTAATGTTACAGAAACACAATCCACAATAATGTTACGGCGACATGAATCCATCAGAACATAAATGGAGTTGCCTAAATGACACAAACAAACGGAATACCGATATAACCAACTCAAGGCAAACTATCCCTGTTTTTAGTCGCTGCGTTGGTGTAACGGGCAGAACATTAAGCTGATAAATGCCATGGGCAAGGTCGGACAAAGAGTCTTTGTCAGTTCTCGCCGTTCGCTATGGGAGGTCAGGCTGGCCGTCTATTCCTCCGTGCACTCAGGTTGTACAAACGTGATTTGGTGGGAGGGAGGCGGGGAGGGGGAGGTTGAGTAGTCTCGAGGTATGGTGTCCGCCTCGAGTGCTGGAGGTCCCGGGTTCAAGCCCCGGTGAGGGCCGGGAATTTTTCACGTGGACTTCTAGTAACTAAATTTCCCCTGGTCTCCGTTTAGTGAGATCGGGCGTCCGTGTGTATTATTGCTCACGTAAAAATTCCATTGGCAATTGGAAATCGAAGAAGAGTAGCCTAACGGCGCTGCCCGGGAAAAATTTCGAGTTAAACATCTACTCAAAGTATTTCAGGATTCTCGCCGGTGCTACGGAAGTCGTGCACTGAGCTGAGATTCTCCGGACTCAGGTTTGAGTTAGGGGTAGAATGGAGCACTTATGGGTTACACCCGTATGCCGTGATATTGATCGACTAAACTAAAAGTTAAAACTAAATGTGATGGTTCAAATACCTGAGAACCCACATCAGATTTCTTCTACGGGACTCGTTTTCTTTTTTTCTTTTCTTTTTTTTTTTCTATTCCTTGTACAGCTGGAGCCTTGATACAATTGCCACCTTATCTAAGAAATAAATTCGCCTGTAGTGATTGGCAGCTCAATTTGATATCACTGGGAGCATTGCGATTAAATTTGCTGTATTGTGTGTGTGGGTTTTTTTTTTTTTTACTGCCCATCAGAAACAGATCCCCATGGTTAACTTTAAAACATTAAGCATAAAGAGAATCGGTGACTTTCCTATTTGATTTTCTGAAAGGTGGGCCTTTGAGATCCGTGTCTCGGCTTTCCGACAAGAAAATAATTATTCTTTGTATAAAGGATGTTTTGTACACCGTAACAACGGGTAGTAAATCGCCGGTGTTTTCTTGGGCCCTATGATTTGTGGTGTCATCTTTCGCTGGACGTGTTGTCCCCACGCATTAAGTAGAATTAATGGCATCGCCCAGGTGTGTCATCGGTTCTTGTAATGAGGACAACAGCACGTGCCCTCTTGTAAAAGGCTGCAGTATTTAATGTAGCGACCTCTTTCTTTCCTGTTCTTATCGTAAAATGTGGGGTGATTCATGTTAGCTCTCGCGTGTTTATTGTTGTTTGCCAAAGAGATGGGATGGAAAAGGTGCGGTTAGTTTCTAGAGCAAATGCATGGCCATTCAAATTTACCATATCAGATAATTATACGTAACTATAAGAAAGAGATTAACAATGTTCCATGACCTTATTAAACTAACAATGTTCTATGGTCATATAAACCAACAATGTTCTATGTTATATAAAACTAACAATGTTCAATGGTCATATAAATTACCAATGTTTTATGTTATTACAAACTAACAATGTTATGTAGTCTTATAAACTAACATTACTAACAATGTTCTATGATCTAATACACAAACAATGTTCAATAGTTCATATAAATTAACAATGTTCTATGCTCTTACAAACTAACATTGTTGTGTACTCTTTTAAACTAACAATATTCTGTGGTCATACAAACTAACGATATTCTATGGTCATAAAAACTAACAATGTTCTGTAGTCTTATAAATTAACAATGTTCTAAGGATTTGTGAGCTAACAATGTTCTGTTGTCTTTAATATAATAATGTTCTAATGTCATATACATTAACAACGTTTATGTTCTTCTTAACTAACAATGTTCTAAAGTGTTATAAATAAGCAATGTTCTATGGCCTAATAAACAAACAATGTTCTTTGGTCTTATAAAGTAGCAATGTTGTATGGTCTTATAAACTAACAATTTTCTATGATATTATAAATTAACAATGTTCTGTGATATTATAAATTAACAATGTTCTATGGTCTTATACTGAAAAGAGAAGCATTGGACCATTCGTGACAACTGGAAAGATCGGTGGTAGAAAAGGCCGAGACAGACAAAGAGAAATTATGTTGGACAAACCAAGATGATGGTATGGAGGAATATTGTGGATATAATAAATCCAGAACACAAAGGACGAAGATCTGTGGAGAGACGTGTACGCCTTCGACATTTCTCCAGTCATGCGATGATGCTGATGATTTCAGATCAATCACTTGCCGTCTTCACGATTAAGGCTAACCCCAAAGGATATCTAGAACTCTCTGTCTCTCTCTGTCTCTACGATCGTACTATCAACCTCTTGTAAGCTCATCTCTTGAAGTTATCCTTTATTTACAAAATGTATCTTACTCCTGAAAGTGCTTCTAGAATAGTTTTCAACATTGTATTGTGTGTGTCTTGAATTGTATGCGACCAATTTATGTTATTTGTGGTGTCAAAATAGGAGTGTCTGGAATATGAGACTACGACCTCCAGCATGAGAATGGAGTTGGAAGCAGTCACAGCAGCCTTCACATGGTTGGAGGAGACTGCTCAATACACATTGTCTTCCTCATGCTTAGTATGGTGGAGAAAGGAATGTTCCGTGTGGAATTGCTATCCACAGATTGTGATAATTGTATGTATTTTCTGCCTGGTCATGCGGAAGTCCGCGGACATGATCAGGCTGATAGGCTGGCAGGGAATGCGCCTCTCGGTGGTAGATTACCTATAGACAAGAGAGGAGATAGTTGGTCGCCTGTGGGACCAGGTGGAGAAGGCCGGAGAACATATGGAGAACCCGTATGTGGATAGAATGATATGGCAGGGGATCAGCAGGGGTTCTGGAAGAATCTCAAAACTGAGAGGGAAGACCAGGAGAACTTTCAGTCAGAGGGCATTTGGAACTATTAGCAGTATGCCTCTTCGCTGGCTGTTGAACGAGGGGACAGAGCACGCGTGGGGATGTCCTGAGTGCAGTAATGTCGGTTCTTAGATCAACTCAACTTAATTCAACTCAACTCAACTTGTTGTATCTAAAATTGCATGTTGCCAAATTATGTTACATGTGGTGTTTTGAATTGCATGTGGTCAATTTATGTTACTTGTGGTGTCTTAAATTATGTTACTTGTATTTAATTGTATATGGTCAAACTATGTTACGTGTGGTGTTTTAAATTGTATGAGGTAAAATTATGTTACTATTGGTGTCTTGAATTGTATGTGGAAAAATAATGTTACTTGTGGTTTTGTCAATGCAGTATTTCGAGGTTAGGGTTCAACAATGTTCAGATGTTAGTGGGCGCGCGCGAGTGTGTGTGTGTGTGTGTGTGTGTGTGTGTGTGTGTGTGTGTGTGTGTGTGTGTGTGTGTGTGTGTGTATTTGTGTGTGTGTGTGTGTGTGACAATTAGGCCTCTGGATTCAGCCTAGTAATATAATAGATAATACAGACAGGTAATACAGCCGGTCTCCCTGGCGAAGGTGTGAACGACTTTCTCCGTAATCCAGTATATCCACGTGAGAAACACACCTGCGCAAGATTCGGCAGCAGATCGCGGTTATCGTTGATTATTTACGGGGTATGTCAGTTGGTCGCTCAGAAAGTAATGGCAAACTACTGAGCGTAATCTTGCCAAGAACATCAACAGCAGCTGACAAATGCTGGTGTTGACTGCAATGTCCTGTACAAGATATGCGAAAAAAAAGTAAAGAACGATAGGTTTTACATTTTAGTCCAACTGTCCGGTGTGGGTGTTGAACCCCTTACCTCGGCATCAGCACATCGGGTGTTTAAGAACACTCGTTTCTATCTATTCGACAATGCTGACCTACGTACAGATTTTATGTATCACGTCAACACTCTTTTTTTTCCTGTTGCAATTGAGATCGTTTTATTGGTCAGTATGTTTTCCATCTTGCTTGAAAAGATGTTATGACTGTAGCGAGATAGTTGTACATTATTACACGTTTGAGAGCACAATTTATTACTTTAGTTTGCACGACCTGCCAAGTTCTTCACCAGCTTGAAATCAAGAGAGACTTCAACACGCGTTTCGTGTCCACAATAGCCCTGTATGGCACGTTGAGCAGTCATTTTGGTAATAAAGCTAATTAGTTCTTGTTTGACTGCTCGGTTAGCTTAACAGCTGTAGGGTGATGCCTGCATGACCACTGCGACCGGGTAGAAATCAGGTCGTCGGTATGGCTTCGATACACCAAGACTTAGCAAGTTTAGTACCAAGCAAATAATGAGTTTGGACCAAACATGTTACACAATCAAATAAACAAGTATTTCCGTGGCGAAGTGGTCAAGCCGTTTGACTCGGGCTCCGAGGTTTGTGAGTTCGATTCAGGGCAGCGTCCTTCGGTTCACGAGTGAAATATTTCCGAGACTCCTATGGGTCGTCGCTAGAGCTACGGAATTAGTGCTTTGTGCAACGCTTTCCGTGCTGCGGAAAGAGACCAAACATGTTACACAATCAAATAAACAAGTATTTCCGTGGCGAAGTGGTCAAGCCGTTTGACTCGGGCTCCGAGGTTTGTGAGTTCGATTCAGGGCAGCGTCCTTCGGTTCACGAGTGAAATATTTCGGAGACTCCTATGGGTCGTCGATAGAGCTACGGAATTAGTGCTTTGTGCAACGCTTTCCGTGCTGCGGAAAGAGACCGAGCCATATGGGATAAAACACCGGTGTTATGAAGTCGACCCTGTCGACTTGTAAGCGACTTTTCTTTTATAAACAAGTATTATATTGTAAATCTCCGATGTGTTTGTGTGTTTGTTATTTGACCTATGCTGGTTTAATATAAATCATGAGTCCTATGGTGCTATCTCAATGGTTTGATACGAATTATGTCTGTATTCCATAGTTGTTAGGTTCATGTGTATGATAGACATGACTAATGAAGACACTTTTTTTTTAGTGTCTAGTTGGTCATGCTTCGAAGTACACTTGTTCCTGCAGCGAGGCGCTATCGTCATTTGGAGGTGACAGGTTCGAATCCCGGTCTGTAACTATAGCTTTCAAATTTTATGGTGTTTAATGTGCCTTCTAATCTCTACTTCTTTCTTCTCCTTCTGTGAGCGCCAAACAATACTACGTGTGTTTATTTATGTAACTCGACAAACATGAACTTTCTGTGCAGTCATGTTTCTTGCTCTTCTGCTAGCCTATCATGTCAATTAACATAAAACGAATATGACGCAATCAACTTGCAATGTCTTAATTTACTAGCTCGGTTCTAGCGAAGCCTCAATTAAGAAGGCCGAGTGAAGTGGGATATATCGAATCGGGGAAAATATTGGATATTAGCCGGTTCAACAACTTTATCAACAGCTGAAAACCCCACGAATCTGTATACGTTGTAATTATGGTTAATTAAGCACTATTAGAACAATAATTTGCATTAATATTGATGTTAATAATTTTGTGATTATTTTTCCAGGCTAATTCAAAGTTTGTGTGGTGAATTTCATCTAACTAGGAAACATCATGAAAAGGAAGTTAAATGTAAATTCATCACCATCGTCAAGTGCCTTGCCGGCTGGCGTGGGCGATCAAGCTTCTCCACAAATTACGATCTTCGACGTCATAGATCAATTCGTATGTTGATTCCCTTATGTGCCATGACACAAGACTGTCAAGCATTTTCTCAGGCTGTTTTCCTCTGTCTCTTTCACAAATCTTTCCGGTTGTCACATGTACCAGTTTTTGTCATCTTATAATGTAGCCATGTTATAATGTAGCCTTATACAAAGATGTGTGTAAGCGGGACATGATTGATACAGGCATTGATAATGCACATTGGGAGCAAGTCGCCGCTGAACGTGTTGCATGGAGGGCAAACATCAGAAATGGAATAAAGACAAAGGAGAAAATTATTGCAGACAAGTCACACACCGAGCGTGTGAGACGTAAGATGGTGCATGATGGTGGAAATGACCACATGTTCACACGCACCCACTGTGAACGAACATTTACAGCGCAAATTGGCCTTATCAGTCACATTCGCTACCGCCATAGGTAAAAGTCATTATGCCTTTTTAAAGCACAAATTATCGTCTGTCAAGACGGCAAGGTGCCAATGAGATAATATAGCCAACATAATGATAACAGCTTCTTTCTGATGTCTGTGATAAGTTGCCTTCAATCAATCAATCATGTGCCATGCCGGAAAGCATGGGCGGTCATGACTCGCCATTTCACTCGATCACCAGAGTCGTGGATCAGCTCAGTGTTCCTGTCTCGACCATGCCATGTGGCCAAGCCATCCAGGTATTTACTTCTCGGTCTTCCCCTTGGTCTGTTCCCTTCGATCTTGCCAGTTGTCACCAAGTTCTCCAATCCATTTCTTCTCATAACATGTCCAAAAAATGTTGACTGTCTACGTCTAATTTCTCTAATCAATTTACGATTTTCATTTGTCTCCTGTAGTACTTGGTCATTGGTTTTTCTGTCTGTCCTATGGTATTCTTTGCATTTTCTTCAGAAACTACATTTCTGCAGCCATCAGATGTTTTTCAGCTTGACTGCTCATTGTCCACGTTTCACATCCACACAAAAGAATAGGCTCTATTTAGCCCTCAACACTCTTTTTCTCGTTTCAATTGACATCTTTTTATTGGTCAGTATGTTTTTCATCTTGCTAAAGGCTACTTTCGCCATGGTGATTCTTGTTCTAATCTCTTCAAGGCATCTCCCATCAGATGTTATGACTGTTCCGAGATAATTGTACCGATTCACTTGTTGAAGAATATTCCCATTTACTTGTATATTACATTGTGGTATTTCGTTCTTCGTAGTGACGACCATAATCTGTGTCTTTTTACAATTTAATTCTAACCCTAGTTGTTCACTGTGTACAAACAACTGCATCTACTAATTGTTGCAGATCCTGCTCATTGTCTGCAATCAATACTGTATCACATGCATATTTAATGTTATTGATGTTTCGTCCTCCAGTGCTGATTCCATTTATATTTTCTACATTTTTGAAAATAGTTTCACTGTATAGGGAAAAAAGATCTGGAGACATTACACATCCCTGCCTAACACCTCTCTTAACAGGCTGATATTGTCCCACTTCATTATCAATCCTTATGGCAGTGCGTTGTTTCCAATATATGTTTTTTATAAGTATTTCCCATCAATTTGTAGATCTGCAAGCATATCTACCATATTGACATGTCTAACTCTATCGAAAGCCTTTGTGTAATCAATAAAGCAAAGATGTATATCCTTGTTTACTTCTATAGCACGTTCAATAACTGTTCGCAGCATGTACACAGCATTTACTGTACCCCTTCCTTCTACAAACCAACATTGTTCTTCCCTATTTCAGGTTGTATTTTCTTCCTCACTCTTTGCAAGATAATTCGTAGCAAAATCTTTGTGATGTGACTTGTTATACTAATTGTTCTATGTTGATCACATTCCAAGGCTCCTGATTTCTTTGGGATTGCAAAAAATACAAAGTTACTTAATTCAGAAGGTATATCTTCAGTATCATATAATGTGTTCAGCAGTCTGGTGACTTGATCTATTCCATATTCTTCTAAAGCTTTAATCATTTCTGTTGTAATGTTATCTGAAAACGTTCGTTATCAGACACAAACTATTGTTGCTTTTGTAAGAGACAAACAGGCACATTAGAAATGTCTTGTAACAGAGCACCATCTCTGTTAGGGAGTTAATGAATTAATGGATGGTGTGCAAAAACAAAGGGAAATAGGTTTGTGCACTCGTGAGCACCACTAGTTATGTATCTAGGGCTGCTCACGCGTTGACGTAGGCTAGAGAGGCAGTTACCATCTGCCGCTCATGCTGCCAAGTCGTATGCGATTTCATCCATGTAATATTCTACAGTTTTGATACGAATAAACTCAGATGGATTGTATGGTTTGACTCTGTCATTTATAGTCACCATCGGCTTGTGTTGTGGTATGCAGTTGCTTTGTTGTCCTCCCGCACTGTTAGAGAATCTGTCAAAACGTTAGTCTTCAGACACAAACTATGTTGTTGTTTTGTTTTGTTTTTAATTAGAGAAAAATAGGTGGGGGACAGAGCGAGAACAAAGCTGCGATAGAACAAGGCTCGAATTAAGTCTGTAAATTTGCAATCAGATCTTGAGAACAGATACTTCTATCCAAAACATGAGACGGAAAGTTTCAATGTATGTCTTCGTTAGATAATGAATAGAACCTAAAAAAATGGAAGTGACAACAATAATATGCACTGCACATTCGGTAATCGAGACCGAGGATTACAGAAAATAGAAAGAATCGTCCCAAGTGGTAGACAATAGCAAATATAAAGATAACAATGTAAGTAATAATAGTGAAAGCTAACGGCGGAACAACTAACAAATCAACGATCTAATCCCATCAACAACAGAAATATAATAATAAAATACAAATAAGTATTTTACGACACAACAAACGACATTTCGATTATACAAATCTTCACCAGGAACGGAACAACACACACAGATCTAAACAATAACCAGAAATTATAAAATTTAATAATATGCATTTGTTTAGCTGAACAATATCCTGGTTGCATCCTAATGTACTCCTCCGCCCAGGTGGAGTGCCAGCACCAGTCTTGCACATCCTCCATGTTTTGCCAGGAGAGTGTCAGAGAAGCTACACTGTCCCCGGGGAGATGCTACCAGGTGGGGAAGAAAGCCTCTACACCGACCTCACTCCGACAGATACACGTCCATTTCAGAGTCCACACTACCCGAATACCAATGAATTGAAGTTAACTGACTAAGTTAAAAAGTTAAAGCTAGTTTAATATCCCTTACGGACGTAGCAGTCGACCCCAGCATTTTTTTTTTGGGGGGGGGGGGGGGGGGGGGGGTAGTTCGTGATTCCTGGGTGAGTTTACCTTCAGTAGTTTGCCATTACTTTCTGAACGATAGGCACCCATACCATTTCATTTTTTAAAAAAAACCAATGCAGCTGTGTTTCTAACCGCGTCTGTAGCACCTTCTCCATGGAACCCGCAACTGACTAAGTGCCATGGGATAATTAACCGTCTTAACTGTTTCAGTGCAGACAGATAATACATCGCCAAACGTGACCTCCCGTTTGGCCAGAAGGACTATATGTCGCCATTCGAGGGTTATCGTATTATTTGTTTGTTTGTTTTTTCTTGGTACCTTCCGCAATTTCAATGCTCAGTGAAAGGAACTTTACATTATAAAACCTGTTCATTATATTGTGTACGAGTTTTGGTGGGGAACTACTGTTTGTTTAGCACTGAATCAGTTAACCGGCTTCCCGTATTGACTATGGGCTTATATATCGCCGAAGTTTTATCATTATGTTATAATACAACATGTCTGCTATCACATTACCAACTTTTGAGTCATAACTGTGACACACCCCAACTACGCATTTCCCGACATCCATTTTTGTTTTGCCCAAACCTACATTTTTGTTTGGCACTGAATCTGATATCTCATCTCATCATCTCATCTCATCACATCTCATCTCATCTCGTCATGTTCTTCTTGTACCTTGCAGTGTCGAGGTGAAGTATAAACAGCTGGAGAGTGCCCGTTTATGGGCTTCATGTATCGTTATTCCCATGGACTCCGTTATTATTCCCTCCATCCATCGTTTACGTGGTCGGCCTCTTCCTCTGCTTCCATCTGGTCTGTACATCATTGCTTGTTGCGGTATACTGTTGGTTGGTAACCTACTTGCATGGCCAAACAATTTTACTTGCTGCTAATCTGGTAAGAGTAAAAAATCAGTCTCCCATGGGATTCACCAGCAGCCATTCAACCATCCCAAAGATTCAACTCCAAACCACCGTGCTCTAAGCAAAACCCACTACCCGCTGCACAACCACAAAGTAACACATTCAAACCGACACCCTGAAACAGATCTCAACTATTTTAAAACAGCCAGAGAGTTTCCTATTTGCTCAAGCATTGACAAGCAACCGATACTACGCTGAGACATCAGTCACGAGTCACGGCCGCTCTAATTGTGTGCGTGGCAACACCTGTACAAGGAATGCCTCGTATAGAAAGCATCCCCCATTTGAAGAATTCTGGCCAGGGCCAAATAATCCAGATTAAACAGCTAACACTGTCGAGAGCGTCAAAGATTGACCCACACAGTTTGAAGACTTCATGCCTGGGAAATGTTTGTATCGGCTAACTTAGTTCTGTATTTATTTTCGGTTCAAGGTAAACGGAGATGTGAAAAATAGGAAAATGAACTCTTTACACGTTTTGAGGTGTGTTGAGCAAATGGTGATATCCTTATATACCATAGACCAATCGGCAATTGAGGAATGATGGGGTAACACTACTACGCCGGTCGCGTTACTTCCCGAAACATTTTCAGGTACTAATTTTAGAATGGGTCGACAGGGTACCCAGGTCATTTTTACAAATCCGCTTCGACGAGAATTCGAACCTCTGACCAACGGGTCAGCAGGCGAACGTTCTACCCACTGTTCTACCGCGGCTCTCTCAACGACGATGTAGCTGTACATCAACTTCATGGAATTGTGGTAACTCTTGGTGGGTTCTCTCTATTATCAACACAATGTTGTCAGCGGTTCAGTTCTCTATGTTTGTTTGTTTTGTTTTTTTTTAAACATATAATACAGACACAATGAACCACGTACGTGTAGATAGTGACATTTCGGAAAGGTACGATTTCAGTTCTCAGGCTCTAACTCCCATCTCGTCATTATCAAAGTGTATGGTTATAACACTGGGATTGTCGTTATAACACCGGGTGTATCATTATAACACCGGGTGCATCATTATAACACCAGGTGTATCGTTATAACACCGGTTGTATGGTTATAACACCGGATGTATGGTTATCACACTGAGATTATCGTTATAACACCATGTGTTTGGTTATAATACCGGGTGTATGGTTATAACACTGGGATTATCTTTATAACACCGGGTGTATCATTATAACACCGGTTGTATGGTTATAATACCAGGTTTATGGTTATAACACCGGGTGTATGGTTATAACACCGGTGTATGATTATAATACCGGGTGTATGATTATAACACCGGGTTTATGGTTATAACACTGGGATTATCGTTATAACACCGTGTATATCGTTATAATACCGGGTGTATGATTATAATACCGGGTGTATGGTTATAACACTGGGATTATCGTTATAACACCGTGTATATTGTTATAATACCGGGTGTATGGTTATAATACCGGGTGTATGGTTGTAACACCGGGTGTATGGTTATAACACCTAGTGCATGATTCTAAGACCTTGTGTATGGTTATAAGGCCTCGTGTATGGTTTTAACACCTGGATTATGATTATAACACCATGTGTATGGTTATAACACCGGGTGTATGGTTATAACACCGCGTGTAAAGTAATTGTTTAATATTATGAACGGAAAGCTTAAAGAGGGGCATAACTCCACTCAAACTTGGGAACAATCTTACGAGAGGCTGGACCTGAAGTACAATTATAAATTGTGCAATAATGTTAGAGTGCTTGTACGCGTACTATAAATAGTATTTTGGCTCGTTTGTTAAGGCCTAGCTCCGTTGCACGCAGATATCTCCACATGTGCCTGAGTCTCTTTCCAACGGACACATACCGAGATTTTAGAAACAGCGGACGAAACAACATAGGACCAGCGAGGAATCACACAATCTGTTTATTCTAACTGCACATGATAGAAATAGTATGTTGTGGGGCAGGTTTTCTGAGTTTGACACTTAGACAGACAGAAAGCTTGCAACAAGACAGACAGACAGAAAGAAAGAAAGAAAGAGAAAGAAAGAAAGAAAGAAAGAAAGAAGAAAGAAAAGAAAGAAAGAAAGAAAGAAAGAAAGAAAGAAAGAATGAAAGAAAGAATGAAAGAAAGAAAGAAAACAGAGCCGGCAGTTTAACCATGTTTAACCAGACATGGATATATTTCTCCACAAGTGGGAAACACCGTTAAGGCAGAAATAAACAGCAGCTCCCCCAAATCCTTGGTGTTTACGGCACCTGGCGGAGCTTCTTAGAATCTGTGCGGACGATGAAACGGCGGGAAGATTGATTGTAGCCTCTGTGTGGTGGAGGGAATTACAACAGTGGATGAAAGTTCTGACGTGGGAAACTGGAGAGTGTGAATGTTCACTGGAGGAAAGGGTAACGGATAAGAGGCTGTCAATATTTGTTAGTAATTGTGGTAAACATAAATAAACATTACAAGATAATGTGAACTACACCGATACTTTGCCAAAGGAATTCGATTGCCAGAGGAACAGAGAGATACTTAACAAAGGAAATAACGAACGAACGAACGGACGAACGGACGAAATAACGAACTAACTTTATTTTCAAAGGAATGAGATTCAAGCAAAGCAAAAGAGAAACTAAGAAAAAAAATATGGGGAGGAAGAGAAGCGAAAAGAAAGAATGAAATTTAAAACAACGAAAGGGGAAGAAACGAAAAAGAGCTGAAAATACAGTATAAAATAAATGCAACGAAAAATTAAAAGCAAATTAAGGGGAAGAATGCAAGAGAGGAAGAGAGGGAGAGAAAGAGGGAGAGAGAGAGACAAGAGAGAGAGAGAGAGAGAGAGAGAGAGAGAGAGAGAGAGAGAGAGAGAGAGAGAGAGAGAGAGATGCGAAATAATGAAAGAAATAAACAAACAACTAAACAACCAACCAAACAAAGAAAAGACACACAGGCAGACAAACGTACAGACAGGTAGGCGAGTGGATGGATAGTTGGATGAATGAATGGATATGTAGACAGGCAGGCAGGCAGGTAGACAGACTGACAACAGGCAGACAGACAGAAATGCAGGAAGGTGGGTACAGAGGTAGGTAGAAAGGTAGGTAGGTAGGTAGGTAGGTTGGTAGGTAGGTAGGTATGTAGGGTGGTAGTTAAGTAGGTAGGTAGGTTGGCAGGTAGGTAGGTAGAAAGGTAGGTAAGTAGGTAGGTAGGTTGGTAGGTAGAAAGGTAGGTTGGTAGGTTTGTAGGTTGGTAGGTAGGTAGGTAGAAAAGTAGGTAGGTAGGTTGGTAGGTAGAAAGGTAGGTTGGTAGGTAGAAAGGTAGGTAGGTAGGTTGGTTGGTAGGTAGAAAGGTAGGTATGTAGGTTGGTAGGTAGATAGGTAGGTAGAAAGGTAGGTAGGTAGGTTGGTAGGTAGGTAGGTTGGTAGGTTGGTAGCTAGAAAGGTAGGTAGGTAGGTAGGTTGGTAGGTAGAATGGTAGGTAGGTTGGTAGGTTGGTAGGTAGAAAGGTAGGTAGGTAGGTAGGTTGGTAGGTAGGTAGGTAGGTAAGGAGGCAGGTAGGTAGGTAGGTAGGTAAGGAGGTAGGTAGGTGGGTAGATAGGTAGACAGGTAAGTAGGTAGGTAGGATAGCAGGGAGGGCAGGTGGGTAAGGAGGCAGGCAGGCAGGTAGCAGGAAGGTAGGTATCCAGACAGGTAGGTACGTAATTAGGTAGGCAGACATGCAGGTAAGTAAGTAGGTAGGTAGATAGGTAGGTAGGTATGTAGGTAGGTAGTATAGGAAGGTATTAGGTAGGTAGGTAAGTAGGTAAGTAGGTAGGTAGACAGGCAGACAGGTAGGTAGGTAGGTAGGTATGCAGGTAGGTAGGTAGACAGGCGGATAGGTAGTTAGGTATGTAGGTAAGTAAGTAGGTAGGTAGGTAGGTATGGAGAAAGGTAGCGTTGGTATGTAGATAGGTAGGTAGGTAGGTAAGTAGGTATTATGTAGGTAGGTAGGTAGGTAGGTAGACAGGTGTGCAGGTATTTAGGTAGGTAGGTAAGTTAGTAGGTTGGTAGGCATGTAGGCAAGTAGGTATTTAGGCAGGTAGTTCTGTATGCAGGCAAGCAAGCAGGTAAGTGGGTTGGTAGGTAGATAGACAGGCAGGCAGGTGTGTACGTAGGTAGGTAGGTAGTTAAGTAGGTAGTTAAGTAGGTAGGTAGGTAAGTAGGTATTTAGGTAAGTAGGTAGGTAGATGCCGGTCTCTCTGGCCGAGGGGTTACAACACTTTCTCCGTAATCCCGTTCGACCCCCGCTGGTGACTTGCGGGATAACTGAGCCGGCCGCTCAGAAAGCAATGGCAAACTACTGAGCGTAATCTTGCCAAGAAATCAACATACAGCTGAAAGATGTTGATGTTGACAGCGATGTCTTGTAAAGGATATGCAAAACATTTATTTAGGTAGGTAGATAACTAGGTAGGTAAGTAGGTAAGTTGGTACGTAGGTAAGCAGATATTAGGTAAGTAGGTAGATAGGTGGGTAGGTAAATAGGTATGTAGGTAAGTAGGTAGGTAGGTATATAGGTAAATAGGTAGTATGTAGTTAAGAAGGTTGGTATGTAAGTAGGTAGGTAAGAAGATATTTAGGTAAGTAGGTAGGTAGATAAATAGGTAGGTAAGTTGGTAGGTAGGTAGGTAAGTAGGTAGGCAGGTAAGTAGGTAGGTATGTAGGTAGGTAAGTAGGTAGGCAGGTAAGTAGGTAGGTATGTAGGTAGGTAGGTATTAGGTAAGTAGGTAGGTAGACAGTCAGGGAGGTTGTTAAGTAGGTAGGTAAGTAAGTAGGCAGGTAGGTTAGTAGGTATATAGGCATGTAAATAGGTAGATAAGTAGGTAGGTAGGTAGGTAGGTAGGTAGGTAGATGAATAGGCTGGCTGACAAACGGACGAATGGACAGACTGCTGGGTGGAATGATGGATGGATGGATGGATGGATTCATGGACGGATTTGTGGATGCATGGGTGGATGGGTGGATGGGTGGGTGGTGGATACATGGATGGATGGGTGGGTGGGTGGATGGGTGGATGGATGGGTGGATGGGTGGATGCATGAATGCATGAATGCATGGGTGGAATGATGGATGCATGGATGCATGGATGGATGGGTGGGTGGGTGGATACATGGATGGATGGGTGGGTGGGTGGGTGCATGGATGGATGGGTGGGTGGGTGGATACATGGACGGATGGGTGGATGCATTGATGCATGGGTGGAATGATGGATGGATGGATGGATTCATGGACGGATTTGTGGATGCATGGGTGGATGGGTGGGTGGGTGGATACATGGATGGATGGGTGGGTGGGTGGATGGGTGGGTTGATGGGTGGATGGGTGGATGGATGGGTGGATGGATGGATGGGTGGATGGATGGGTGGATGGATGGATGCATGGGTGGAATGATGGATGGATGGGTGGATGGGTGGGTGGATACATGGACGGATGGGTGGATGCATTGATGCATAGGTGGAATGATGGATGGATGGAAACATGGACAGATGGGTGGGTGCATGGATGCGTGGATGAATAAGTGTGTGGGTGGGTGGGTAATAAGATGCATTGATAAATGAATGAATGCATGGATGCATTGGTTGCTAGATGGATGCTAATCGGAGTACTTAGAGTGAAATACAGTGTATCAATCTTATTTGTTACAATATCTCTAAAACAAAATGTCTAATCTTAAATACTCACTGTTGGAGTTTGGTATCCCAAACGTTGCATTTGATAGCCTACCATTGCCGCTGCAACCTTATCTTTAAATCTCAATGGAAAAACCCTTTTAGGCCACCAAGACTTTCATAAATAATTACACCTGTATTGTGTGGCGTCCATAGAAGGAGAAGAAAGAAATAGATGCTTGAGGACGCACACGATAATATAAAAAATTGAAAGCTATAGATACCAACCTAGATTCGAACCTGCCACCTCCAAATGACGACAGCGCCTTCAGCTGGCTGGTCAAGCGTCGAAGTACACTTGTTCTTCCAGAGAGGCGCCGTGGTCATTTGGAGGTGACAGGTTCGAATCCCGGTCGGTAACCATAGCTTTCCAATTGTTACGTTGCTTAGTGCGTCCTCAAGCATCTATTTCTTTCTTCTCCTTCTCTGAACGCCAAACAATACGTGTATGTTTATTTATGAACACCCTCTTCTATAGAGCGTGAATGCTTGTGCATTGCTAGTTACCTTTGACGTCGGTGGCTTCGCTTCTGGGCAATGTGGTCCAGGGAAAGATACAGTGTCTGTTTGAGCACACATCAAACCGACAAAGACCAGCTCTAACCAGACACCTCAACCATACTTTCGGGTTTAGGGCAACAATGGCCAGGCCGGCGTTGGGTTTCGGGTAGCAGGCTATGTAACATTGTTGCTCACGGGGATGGGATTAATTCGTCAGATATCAATTAATTTCTCCCACCGGCGGACGTGATGGTAAAGCTATCTCATGCATTTGCCAAAAGTTTGGGGATCTACCACTTCGTGTCCTGGCCTGGCCGCGATGTTTGCAGATAGAGTGACTGCATTCGCTGACACAATTATGAGTAAAAACGGCGGGCACGCCGCTGGTGTTTGCTGCTTATTCTGTGAAATCAGAAGCTACCGGTGTTGGAGATTTGACGTCGTTTCTTTGAATCTTTGGTTTTCTCTCCGCTTCCATTCTATCTCTTCCACTGATAATTTTATATCGCGAAGAACACGTGTATCTAGAATCCTGAATTGTCTCTGAACGTGGGGGGATAGGAAAATATTACAGTTCAGGAGCAGTGTAGTGGCGTTCAATGTTGACAGTGAATGAATAAAGTCGAAGCAGTAGAACCAGGTAGCAAGGTTTTGTATTATTGTTAGCGTTATTCTTTTGTCTTGTTGATGTTGGCTGATTGGTTGACTGGCTGGTTGAATGACTGGTTGGTTGATAGGCTGCCTGGCTGGCTAGCTGACTTGTTGGTTGGTTGACTAGTTGGCCAATGTTGACAATGAAAGAACACAGTCGAAGTCTGGTTATAACACCGGGTAGGTAGGAAGTTATTATTGTTGGCGTTATTCTTTAGTTTGTTGTGGGACTGGCTGGCTGGCTGGCTGGCTAATTGGTTGGTTGATTTGTTATTTGGTTGGCTGGTTGGCTGGCTGGCTAGTTGGTTGGTTGATTGGTTGGTTGGCTGGCTGACTAGCTGGCTTGTTGGCTGGTTGATTAGCTGGCTGGCTGGCTAGTTGGTTGGTTGATTGGTTATTTTGCTGGTTGGATGGCTGGTTGGCTAGCTAGTCGATTAGTTGGTTGGTTGGTTGGTTGGTTGGTTGGTTGGTTGGTTGGTTGGTTGGTTGGTTGTCTGGCTGGCTGATTGTTTGGTTGGCTAGGTGGCTGACTGTCTAGCTGGCTGGTTTGTTGTTTAGTTGGCTGGCTGGCTAGTTGATTGTTTGGTTGATTGATTGGTTGGATGGTTGATTGCTTAGCTGACTGGTTGGTTTATTGGTTGGTTGGTTGGCTGGCTGGCTGGCTAGTTGGCTGTTTGATTGTCTGGCTATCTGGCTGTCTGGTTGCTTGGTTGGCTAGCTGGCTGGCTGGCTTGTTTGTTGATTGGTTGGTTGACTGACTGGCTGGCTGGCTGGTTGATTGGTTGGTTGACTGGATGTCTCGTTGGATGGTTGGCTTGTTGGTTAATTGATTGATTGGTTGGCTGGCTGCCTGGCTGGTTCGTTGGTTGGTTGTTTGGCTGGATGGCTAACTGGCTGGCTGGCTGGCTGCTTGGTTGGTTGGTTGGTTGGTTGGTTGGTTGGTTGGTTGGTTGGTTACTTGATATATTCTCTAAAAGATTTATTTTCAACTCTTAAGTCTGATGCAAAAAAGATATTAACTATAAATATAGAACCGCATTACACGTTTTAAGACTTATTGGGCATGTAGTGCCAGACACGTATTGTAAAGACCTATGGGAACCCCAGACGTGATAGGGTTACTGTCACGCTAGCCGCCTTTATTTCCCTGGATATTTCATGTGATCCATTTAAGGCTGTGTCGACCTGGCAGCTCAGGTCAATTTAACCCACAAAAAAAAACATTTTTAATGAAACTTTTATTGTTATTTTCAATTGTTTTAGTATTAGCAGAAGCATTTTTTGTAAGGTGGAAAACATACTCACCAATAAAAGACCGCCAATTACAGTAAGAGAAAGAGAATTAAAGTGCTGTATAGAACCTATACTGCTATGTGAATGTGTAGCGTCAACAATAATCAGACAAGCTTTAAATATCTAATGTCAGTGAAATTGTGGTTTTTGAAGAAGATCCAAAGAATATCAGAGGTCAACAGAAAATAAATTGAATAGTCCTTCAAGATACAAATGAAAATAGTAAATTCTTTAGAGAAATTAGACGTAAACAGTCACGATTTTCCGTGAATGAATTACCAAAATACGATAAGTAGATTGTGAGCTTTGCTTAAACACGATTACAAGAAACAAAATGAACGTTGCGGCCAAAGCCTTCGTCGGCACAGAACAATACAACACAAACACCAAACTAATGAAATAATCACGACATAGAAAATACAGAGGTTACTATACATCTCGATTTTCTATACATCACTTTAACTCACGATTTTCCGAGAACGTTTTGAGACGAAATAATCTTGAAAACTTGGCGACAACTGGCAGACGTTATGGGATAAAGAGTAAGGAGGAGAAATAGAGATATGTAGATGGACTGGCAAAATGGCATAAAATGACAGTTGTGTATGATGATGATGATGGTTTTGATTATTATTATGGTTGTTGTTGTGGTGGTGATGGATATAATCCTGATAATGATTATTGGGATGGTTGTGACGAAGATGATGATGATGATGATGATGATGATGATGATGATGATGATGATGATGATGATGATGACAGTGATGATGATGACGACGACGACGACGATGATGATGATGATGATGATGATGATGATGATGATGATGATGATGATGATGATGATGATGATGATGATGATGATGATGATGATGATGATGATGATGATGGCAGTGACGATAGCTGTGATGATGATGATTTATAGCTACTACGATTATTATAAACGCGGTGATAACCAGGCAAGCGACGATAACTATGACCCCTCGAGACAACTACCACAATATAAAATAACATAACAAGCTGTAGATGACACTGCCTCTACACGAAGACCTTCCAGCCTGGCGTCCTTGCATACCCTACACAGACACAAGATGGACTAACAAAACTACTAGCATTATTTTAATCATCTTGTCAAGAGGAACTTTCAGAATTCTCTGGGCTGGCGTCTAACCACCCCATGGGAATCTGGACAAATAATCGGTCTTCAGCGGTGGTCACTCTGGCAGATACATGTCGCCCGTGGAATCATTGACTAATTAATTCAACCGGTTGTTTAGGAGAATTGGTCACGCCTAGGTGGCAGGGGATGATTGATTCGGTTCAGGTGTTTGCACGGCGAGACCGTAACTCTTTAAGAATCAAGCAATCCAGTATATGTTTATTGCTCACTATGCATCCGTTACCCTTTAAACATCAATCTATTTACTTTATGTTTACTGCTCATTATATATGCGTAAATCTTTAAGAATCAAGCCATTCACTATATGTTTATTGCTTTCTATACATGCGTTACACTTTTAAAATCAAGCAATTTACTATGTTTTTTTTCCCATATCCCTTACAGGACGTTGCAGTCAACATCAGCATTTTCAGCTGCTGTTGATGTACTAGGCAAGATTACGCTCAGTAGTTTACCATTGCTTTTTGAGCGAGCCGGCTCACAAATCCCCATAAGTTACCAACACGGCGAGAACTGCTTTCTCGCGCACATTAAGTTACTCACGAGAATATGCGGGATTACGGAGAATGACGTTAACCCCTAGGTCAAGGAGACGGTTATATGTTTATTGAGACTATATGTTTATTGCTCACTATATATGCGTAACTCTTTAAGAATCAAGCAATTCACTTCATGAAAACATAGAGATAAATAAGTAAATTGATTGGCCACATTATCAAAGTCAAAACTGGCCATAACAAAAGTCAACTTTGTGCAAACGAAAAGACATGGTTGTCAGTTTAGAATTACCGTGGTAAACAATTTAAATTACTGTGTGAATAATATGCCTGTTGTTTATATGCCTATTTATCAAATAATTATTATTAAAAACATTATTAAACATCTAATAAAAAATTATATTGTGTGCTGTCTGCAGTACGTGCCTCACGAGATGCAGCGAAATATCCCAGGCCATAAATCGTGCAATCTATTGTTTGTGTCTTCGTTACTCATATTTATTATATGTTTATTGCTCGCTATACATGGTTTACACGAGAGAGAGAAGGCTGTGGACAAACATGATCGCCAATGGTCACGGATTATAAGAAGAATAATACACATGGTTTATGAGTCACGATGGCGTAGCTTCGACGCTTGCCAACCGGCCTGGTTGTCAAGAGTTCGAATTCGTATGGACACGGTGTTTTAAAATAGACTAAAGTTCCCATACTCTCACAACCTAAAATAAGTACCAAGAATGTATTTGGAAGCAAAGGCGGTCGGCGTGATACTTAATAAATCATCCAACGGGTGACGATTGGTCAATTAAAATATAGATCTAGCACTGTGTACCCAATGCGAATTAACCCATTATGTGCCAAAGACAAAGTAGGTTTGGACCAAAGAAAAAGTAGTTTTGGACCAAATAAATGATAGGTTTGGACCAAATGAAAGCAGGTTTGAACCAAATGAAAAGTAGGTTTGGATCAAACGAAAAGTAGGTTTGGACGAAACAAAAAGTAGGTTTGGACCAAACAAAATATATCTTTGGACCAAAACAAAAAACAGGTTAGGACAAAATAATAAGTAGGTTTGGACCAAACAAAAAATATGATTAGACCAAACAAAAAGTAGGTTTGAATCTAACAAAAAGTAGTTTTGGACCAAAGAAACAGTAGGTTTGGACCAAACAAAAAGTAGGTATGGATCAAACAAAAAGTATGTTTGGATCAAACAAAAATGAATGACGGAAAATGGGAAGTAGTAATGTGTCACAGTTATGACTTACAAGTTGTAAATAAGATAGCAGACATGTTGTATAATACCGAAGTGGCAACATTATGACGATAAATAATGCCATGGCAGATGCGGGAAGTCGTTTAATATTATTTATCTTCCCATGGCACTGCATCAGGAAAAGCTGTAAAAGGGACCTATACATTTGCTTACTTTCTCTTAAAAGTTGTTGCTGCAGGTGCGCGAGTGTATTTGTTTTATCCTACCTTATTTACGCCTTGCTGTCTGAACAATTAATAGTGTAAACACCTCGCGTTTCGTCTGCTATCTGTCTATGAGCCAGCTCACACAGAAGTTTAGGCCAAACATTTCGAGTTTAGTGTCAAGACAACAAAGATCTACCAGAAACTTTGGCTTTTACTGGACAACGTGGCAATACCACACCTGAATAGGTGCGATAGATTAAACATATTGTGTGGTGTTTGGAGCGGATGGAAAGCGGCTTTTTCTGTGGCAATCACGCAGCAACACTACAAAGTGCAAGCGTTTCCTGTTGACCTGCAGCTGTAAGAAATTCGGACGTGTGAACATAAACATTTCATTAGTTAATTTAGAATAACTGCAGGATAAGAAGCCACGTGATCTGCTATATTAATGTTGGTTCGTTTGTCAAGCGCCAGTTCCGTTGCATATGGCTATCTTCATAAGTGCACCAGTCTCCTTTCAACGGACGCATAAGGAGATTCTCAACACCAGCACACGAAACTACGTAGCACTTGGGAGGTATCACACTCTCTGTTTATCCTAACCGCGCGTGATATCAATAGTATGTTGTGGGGTAGGTTTTCAGAGTTTGACACTTAGACAGACAGCAAGCTTGACAGCAAGATAGACAGACAGCAAGATAAGCAGACAGCAAAACATGCAAACCCCGTTAATTGTTGTTGTTATTTTTTTTTTCTCGAAGAAATTGCACTCGTGAAACGAATAACAACAACGATTCACCTAAACGGACATCCCTTGAAACAAGTAAAGAGTTTCAAGTGCCTAGGAAGTATAATATCATCAAATGACAGATCAGAAGACGAGATCAAGAATAGATGACGGACAGATGGACAGACGGGCAGAGAGGCAGACAGACAGACAGACAGACAGACAGACAGACAGACAGACAGACAGACAGACAGACAGACAGACAGACAGACAGACAGACAGACAGATAGACAGACAGAGAAAGAGCAAGAGAGAGAGAGAATGGAGAGAGAGAGAGAATGGAGAGAGAGAGGGAGAGGGAGAGAGCGAGAGAATGGAGTGAGAGATAGAAAGGGGGTGTTAAATTGGAGAGAGCGAGATAAAGCATGATAGAGAGACAGATAGTAAAACTGGAGTGAGCGAAATGGAGAGAGAGTGGGAAATTTGAGAGAACGAGACGGAGAGGGAGAGAAAGAAAAATTAGCGACAGCGAGGTAGAAAGTGGGATGGAAGGAAGACAGGGAGAAGAAAGAGAGAGAGAGAGAGAGAGAGAGAGAGAGAGAGAGAGAGAGAGAGAGAGAGAGAGAGAGAGAGAGAGAGAGAGAGAGAGAGAGAGAGAGAATTACAGCGTTAATTTCAAGTGCTGAAGTACCAGCTGACAGCCACACTAACTGGGCACAATTACAGGAGCCTTTTACATCCTTTCAGACCACCTGGGCGTATGGTGATAGTCGCATATTTTTATAGAAAAATCTGGCCTGGATGTATGATGTTTTCAACATCAAGCAGGTCGCATTTACTATCCAGGACATTGTCTGACAAGAATTTAAGGCTGCGCTAACATGGGAGCCCCGGTCGATTTATACTACTCCTCCTCTCTGGTGATTATATGAAGCCATAGCCCTCTGTGGACAACAATCATCAACAAATTAATATCCTATTTGTAAACATACTTCATTCATTCATTCATTCATTCATTCATTCATTCATTCATTCAATCAGTAGCATGTTCTTTTCAGAACTTCGCTCCCATAACAACCTTCCAGAAAACCTCTCGCTCATAAGCAAGATGTCCCGCGCCCAATACACCCATCTGGAGATCATCTGCCACATCCTGCACCCATCTTCTCGTTCCTCTTCCCATCTTCCCAGCATATACCTCTCCATTATTGATCTCTGCAAACGTTCATGACGTTTCAAGTGACCACAATATTTCAATTGTCTTTGTGTTATCGTCTTTAGTAGCCAACCTTCTTCAATATTCAGCTCTTGAAGTATGGATGCTTTTGTTCTTTTCTGTCTCCAAGATATTCTAAGAACTCGTCTATAACATTTATATTCAAAAGCATTTATGCTCTGTTCTGCTTCTTTAGCACATGTCCAGCAACGAATGAATCACTGAAAAACGAGAAGTAGATTGAGAGCTTTACCAAAGCACGACTACAAAAAACAATGGACGTTGCGGCCAAAGCCTTCGTCAGCACAGAACCAACAAACAAAAATAGATTAACAATTACACGATCGACACTACATGAAAGTATAAATTTCAACTTATCTGTGTCCTAGCTTGAAACGGCTAACCATGGATGGAATAAAACGGATGTCGTGGTTAACGGGGTCAACTGACTAAAGGTCAGTACAGCCAGAAACTCGGTGATTGGCTAAGTCAACCGGTGAGGGAACCCGCGCTGGGGGGATGGGGGTGCGCCCAGGAGAGCGAATGGAAAAATATGGATATGTAGAGCACTATAGCTAACTATGGGGCGATGTAGCGGATGCAGTTCGCAATTCCGCACTCCAAGTTCGAAACGCTGCTGTGGGCAATATGGATGCAGACCAACAAGCGTTTGCTATCATAAAGTAGCACAAGTGACGGTTGTTCAGAACGCAATGAGAAGCGACCCCACGCAAACCAACCAGGAAGTCACAGAAGGCAGAGATAATGCTGGTGTTGACTACCACGTCCTGCGAAGGACATGCAACTGGCTTGGAAGTGGACTATACGACTACGGAGATGGGGGGACAAGGGGCGTTAGGGACTTAAATAAAACTGTGTTGGACATTGATGCCGTGAGGGGAGAGTGAACCCAACTGGAAGATAAGACGGTTTTCCAATGTCTTGCGATCGCGTTTGTGAGATGTGCACGATTTTATCGCCGTAACACGTATGTCGGCAACCCCACAGTGGTCGGAACTGTTGAAGTGTAGGGGTACCGGTTTCTTGGCACCACTGTTGATATCGGATAAATGTTGTCTAAATCTGTCCGCCAGACGAAGGCCTGTCTCACCAAGATACCTCATGTCGCAACGTGTGCAGATGATCGCATAGATAATGTTGCGACTCATACATGAGAAACCCTCCCGGATGTGGAAAGTAGTCTTAGGGAAAGTCAGACTTGTGGTTTGAAGGACATATGGACAAGTCTTACAACGAGATCGAAGACATGCAGTCAGTGCCAGGAAGAGACTTGTGAGATTGGGATAGAGTGCTATGGACCAGCACATCCCTCAGGTTACGATCCCGCCTGTATGCCACAAGTGGGGCCTCTGAGAAGACATCGCGAGTGACCGGGTCTGCCTGGAGGATGGGTAGATGCCTCATGAGAATATTCTTGGCAGCAATATTATGAGGATGGTAGGTAAGTGAGAGAATAGGTCTATTATTACGTGGTTTCGGCCTGGAAGAGAGAGCCTCGGCACGACTAATAGACTGGCAGCGGTGAAGAGCTGTAGACAGAACATTCTCAGGGTAGCCTCGAAGGCGGAAGAAATCCAACATTTCGTGGGCTTTTTGAAGGAAGTCGTTATTATCATGACAAAGCCGTCGGAGACGTAACAGTTGTGAGAAAGGAATGGAATCCTTGCAAGAGGGAGGATGGGAGGGAGTATAGAGCAGGAATGCATGTGAGTCAGTCGGTTTATAATAAACCGTCGTGCATAGGCCAGCAGAACCTAAGGAAACTGTTATGTCTAGGAAATTAACAGCCGACGAGGAAATAGTGGAGGTGAGTCTGATACTAGGATGAAAGTTTGAGAAAAAGTCTCACAGGCGTATGTTGTATACTTCAGCCCGCACTAATATATAGTATCGTTCAAAAATGCAGTCTGGCACGAATGCTTATTTGTCGCTTCCGCACTGTTTGAAAATCTGAGGATAGGGACGTGTTGTTTAAAATATATGGGAAGCCAAGAGGAGAAATAAGCGTGGAAACTTAGTGTCAATTGCCAAAGTTAAGGGAAAAGACAGTGGGAAGGCAAAGAGTTGAATATCTAGATGGCTTGGCTTATGGTATTATGTGCACACAGAAATAGATCTGATTCAAGACTGGCGATTGTGTGAGATGGCGAACCACGAGGCCCACGCTTATCGCCATGGCGCATGATGATAATGGTGATGATAATGATGATGATGATGATGATGATGATGATGATGATGATGATGATGATGATGATGATGATGATGATGATGGTAATGATAATGATAATGGTGATGGTAATGATAATGATGATGGTAATGATGATTATGATGATGATGATGATGATCATGATGATGATGATCATGATGATGTTGATGATGATGATAATAATAATAATAATGATGATGATGGTGGTAATGATAATGATGATGGTAATGATGATGACGAGAATGATGATGGTAATGATAATGATAATGGTGATGGTAATGATGATGATGATGATGATGATGATGATGATGATGATGATGATGATGATGATGATGATGATGATGATGATGATGATGATGATGATGATGATGATGATGATGATGTGGCTGACTAAGTAGCAGGATTATTAATCGGAACCAGGTGACGGATCCTAATACTTTACAACGTCTCTTTTGATTGTGAACGGTGTAGGGCTAATGATATAATGGTAAGTGGTGATTCCTAAGCATGACCACCGGGCTAGTAGGCAAGCCAGCTATCTACTGCGCCATCGCAACTCCACCTGCCATGCTATCACACACCAAATACCAATTTAGTAGTCTGAGAATGGAGTGCCCTCTCACTGAAACGCCCCTGTGACATTGCTTCTTTATAACATTCAAGATGTTCTGGAATGTATACACATACATATTATGTAAGCATGTTTTTCATGTTTTTGCAATAATTCAACAGCCGGTTTCTGTATGTTATCCCCATTATCTGTATACAAAAAATAGGAAGAAATGTTACACGGAAACAAATATTTTGATGCCCTTAAGCTAAGGGATCTCCGCAGCTAATTTTCGCCAATACCAAAGGGATACACACACGGTCGAGTGAATTATCCAAGGGAAATTTGTAAAGGCATCTGATTAGATGGAGACACCCTTACTCACTGGCTTAGCCCCGTTCGGTAATTGGACACTTCAGAGTTTCAATTGCCCTCTGGTGACGACGGCAAGGAAGCTGAGAGCAAAGGGATTCGGCTATTTCCTGATGTGCGTCCAACTTTGGTTTCCGGGAACGGAGCTCTTCCGATGCGAATAGAGTTAGATAATTATGGCGGGTTGGTTAGATCCCTTGTTGTCATATATACAGACTTGTGTGTATGGCTGGAATCTTAGAACTATTTTCTCCTTGCGGAAGTTTTTAGAGGAAACATTCTTCAGTCCGCAGTAATATTTAGTATCGTGCGAAAATACAACTTGTCAGGGGTGCTTATTTGTCGTATCTCCATTGAAATTCCGAGGATAGGGACGCGCTGTTTAAAACATATGTAAAAGTGAGTGTGGGTTAAATATAAGGTGTCCTAGGGGTGGGTTTGGGATATGGTGTCCACGAGTGGGTTTGGGATATGTTATCTACGAGTGGGTTTGGGATATATTGTCCACGAGTGGGTTTGTGATATATTGTCCACGAGAAGGTTTGGGATATGATGTCCAGGAGTGGGTTTGGGATATGTTATGCACGAGTAGGCTTGTGATATGGTGTCAGTATTTCGGGTTTTCGTTGAGGAGTTTCAGATAAGACATCCATATAGTGATTTTGAGATACCCTGTCTAGGTTTCATGCGAGATGACCGCTTAGCACTTTTCAGATGTGGCATTCGTAGAGTGATTTTGAAGATGTAACGTCGACGAAGTGGGGCCGAATAACGGTGTCAGTTGGGTTTGAGACGATGGGTCTTCGTGGCGTAGGAGTCAAGCAGCCTTCCTCGAGCTACGAAAGTTGTAGGTTGGAATCTAGAATCGCCGTCTGACGTTTCACATAGTGCAATTGATTTTTCCCAAGAATCCAGAGCATCATTGCTGGTTCTACAGAGTTTGAGACGTTTTCGACAGGCCGCTTGGCAAAAAGCAGATCGAGCAATGTGGAGCAGAACTCCGTCCTCTTGCGTTTAAGCCATTTAACAATTCCACAAAAAAACATTCTCAAAATTCTATGGTACGGATAATTTATTTGGGTGCATTGCCCCTAAAATCGTACTTTTGGGGGGAAATATAATACTCCCTCTGATCAGAATTCAAACCAGATCACTGTCTTGCCAGGCAGGTATATTAACTGCTCTACCACGACAGCATCTGTTGATGAGATTCAAGCACCCATTTATAGACTCAGTTGGTCGAGGTGTTTCCTGGAGCTTGGCATAGAAAAGAAAAAAAAAGATTTATGGGCAAATTGTGAGGAGAAATAGACCTGAAAACTTTTTAACAATTGGCAAAATTATGGGAAAAGAGCAAGGGGAAGGCATAGAGATGAATATCTAGATCAGTGGTTCTCAACCGGTGGGGAATTCCCCCCCCCCCCAGGGGGGAATTTTAGGGTTTCCGGGGGGGGGGGGGGGGGAATGAAGACCATTTCAAGATCGCGTTAATACAAGAACCGATTACTTGATATTGTTTTTCCCTTCATACTTTACAGTTATGTACGTCTCATCCTTCTAAAATTCATTTTATAAAGTAAGTAGACCCACAAATCATGTTTTATGTGGATGTCTAGACTTGTTTTAGTATATGCTATTAAATTTACCTTCCATTTTTACGTATACTGTATAGGAGTGGGGGGATTTTTAGATAGGAAATATGAAAGGGGGGAATGACGTTCTGAAAATACGGTGAAGGGGGGCACGGGCCAAATTTTTTATAGGAAGGGGGGGAATGACGTTCTGAAAATATGGTGAAGGGGGGCACGGGCCAAAAAAGGTTGAGAACCACTGATCTAGATGGTTTGCCTTATGGTATAAAGTGCACACAGACATAGACCTAATTCAAGATGGGTAATCGTGTGAGATGGCGAGCGACGAGGCCCATGCTTATCCCCATGGCGCATGATGTTAATGGTGATGATGATGATGATATGGCAATGACGATGATGATGGTGGCGATGATGGTGGTAATGATGATGAAGATGATGATGATGATGGCGAAGATGATAATGATGATGATAATGATGATGGCGATGATGATGGCACAGATGATGGTGAAGATGATTGCGAAGATGATAATGGTGAAGATGATAATGATGATGATGATAATGCTGATGGCGAAGATGAAGGCGAAGATGATGATGGTGAAGATGATGGCGAAGATGATGGCGATGATGATGATGATGATGATGATGATGATGATGATGATGATGATGATGCTGATGATGATGATGATGATGATGATGATGATGATGGTGATATGGCAATGACGATGATGATGGTGATGATTATGGTGGTGGTGGTTATAATTACCTTCTTCTTCTTCTTCTTCTTCTTCTTCTTCTTCTTCTTCTTCTTCTTCTTCTTCTTCTTCTTCTTTTTCGTCTTCTAATCTATGCCGTGTGGCGTTCTTGATTATGCGTGTCCACAGCCTCCTGTCTCGCGTGCTGCCAATCATTTCTTCTCCCGACGTTCCTCCATGCATGATGTCTGACTTCTAACATCTTCTCTCTTTGTCACCGCACGCCTCGCCTCTCATCCAACTTTAACGTTGTGACCACATTCTCCAGCTTTTCTCTTTTCATGACATGCCCAAAGATTGTGAACTGATTTCTGATGCGAGTGACCAGTTCTCTTTATGAGTTAACTTCTTTCAAGATATCTTCATTGCTCTTTCTCTCCGTCCACTGTGTTCTCATGATACTTACGAGTATATAAAATCACATCCCTGCAGATTCCGCAAAATTTTTCAGGTGTCTGATATTGTCCATTATTCGCATCCGTTCATCAGGATTGGTTTCGCATAGTTCTTACGAACGCTTTTCCTAACCAAGATTGCCGAAGATTAATTGCGCAGAATATTCTTCATCTCATCTCATCTCATCTCATCTTGTTCCTCTTGCATCTTGCGGTGTCAAGGTAAAATATAAACAGTTAAAGAGTGCCCGTTTATGGACTTAATGTATCGATATTCCCATGGACTCTGTTATTCCCTCTACCCACCTTTTACGTGACCGGCCTCTTCTTCTGCTTTCATTTGGTTCTCTACGCCATTGCTTCTTGTGGTATACTGTTAGTTGGTGATCTAAGTTACATGGCCAAACCATTTAACATACTGTTTTCTGATAAAATCTAGCGCTGCTACAACCCCCACTTTAGTCCTCATTTCTTCCTTTCTGATTTTCTCTCTTCTTGATACATTTAGTATTCTTCTCAGGAATCACATTTCGGTTGTGATGTTTTCTTTTCTCTTTTTCTGCTATTGTCCAGGTTTGGCATTGTTAGCATAGAGTTCGTAGGAATATTGTGTCGTAGAGTGCTATCTTAGTGAATATTGGTACGTATTTGTTCTTTAGTATTGGTACCATTGAGTTGGTTTGCCTTATTACATCTATTTTCGATATCGTCTTCTGGTTTGCCATTTGATGCTGTTATACTTTCTAAGGTCTTTTCGTGTTTCAGGGGGTGTTCCTTTAGATGAACCATTGTTGTTTTTTCTTCTTTGGTTATAGTCATTACCTCTGTTTTACTGATGATAATATTATAGCTCTGTTCCCTACAGACTTCATTAGACTATTCATATCATCTTGTAATTATGCTTCTGATTTTGCTATTAGTGCTTGATTGTCCGCAAATAGGGGTTCTTTAATGGTGTAATTTGCCATTGGTTCTTCTTCTGTGTTCTATTCGTCGGGTGTTGTTGTTAAGGTCTCTGTTTGGCTGGTTTCTTTACATATGTTGTCTATATAGTTATGAACAAGAGGGGGGACAGGACACAACCCTGCCGTACTCCGGATCTCATGGTGAAGAGTTCTGAGTGTCCTCCAGTTGCTCTCACTATGCATTCACTGTTGTTGTATAAGCTTCTATATACGTTTGTTAGATGTATACTCACTCCATATATTTAAGGATTCCCCACAGCTTGTTTCTATCTACTCTATCAAATGTCTTTTCTTGGTTGACAAAGGCTAAGTAGAGAATATTCTTCATCTTGAGAAATACTGTCTTTGCTTGTGCTATTATACATTTAATTTCCTTGATACATCTTCCATCTGCTGCTATAAAAGTACCTAAGAACTGAAATACATTTATTTGTTTCAGATTAGTTCCATAAACTTTTTAATGTTGCATTTGGGTACACACATCTTCTTTGTAATAACCATTACATCTGTGTGTTTTTTTCCCCTGTTATTCAGACTAAGGTATTCGTTATGACTGTCTTCTGCATTTACATCTATTATCTCTTGTAAATGCGTTTCATTTTCTGCCACCAAAACCATTTCATCAACATAACGCAAATTGTTTACATTATGCCCACAAACTAATATTCCTTGTCTGTCTTGTATCGATCTCTTTATTATATCGCTGTAAAATATGAACACATCGGGTGATAGTAAATAACCCTGTCTAACACCTTGTGTAATGTGTTGAAAAGATCCTAATTGGTTGTAGATTCTTAAGGTTGTTCTTTGTTGCCGATACATGTTCTTTATTACTCTCAGATCGTTGCTATCAATGTTTAAAACGTCCAATATTCGAGTTGTTTCTTCGTGTTTCACCGACATTTTAATACACATAAGTTTAATTACGTATAATAAATGCATAGATACACGACTGACTGACATGCTGGGTGGTTTGGTTGCTATCTCACTGACTGGTCGGTTGGATGGATGGATAATTAGATGGGTAAATTAATGGGTGGATGCATGCATGCATGTACAAATGTACCCATGGATGGATGGAAGTATGGATGAATAGATGGATAGATGGATGGATGGATGGATGGATGGTTGAGTGGGTGAGTGGGTGGGTGGTTGGATTGATACATTAATGGGTGGATGAAGGCATGGATGTATGAATGGGTGGATGCATGCATGCAGGCATGTACAAATGTACAGATGTATGGATGTATGGATGAATGGATGGATGGATAAGAGGGTGGATGGATGGATAATTGGATGGATGGAAGGGGGAGGGAGGGAGTAAGGGATGAATTTATTAATAGGTGGATACATGCACGGATGGATGGATGGATGGATGGATGGATGGATGGATGGAAGGATGGATCGATGGATGGATCGATGGATCGATGGATGGATCGATGGATGGATTGGTGGGTGGGTGGGTGGAGGGATGGATGGATGGATGAATGGATGGACAGGTGGGTGGATTGGTGGATTAATGGGTGGATGCAGGCATGGATGTATGAATGTAGCCATGACTGGATGGATAGATGGGTGGATTAATGGATGGGTGGATGCAGGCATGTACAAATGTACGGATGTCTGGATGTATGGATGAATAGATGGATGGATGAGTGGGTGAATGGATGGATAATTGGATGGATGGAAGGGGAAGGGAGTGAGGGAGGGAATAAGGGATGAATTTATTAATAGGTGGATGCATGCACGGATGGATGGATGGATGGGTGGATGGATGGATAGATGAGTGGGTGGTTGGGTATTGGGTGGATGGATGGATGGTGGGATGGAGGGAGGGAATGAGGGAGGTATGGAGATTTGTTGAATGTTTGATGATTGGATAACTTGTTGGTTGGATGGATGGGATATTTTATGGATGGTTTAATGAATTTATGAATGGTTAGACGGATGGATGGATATAAAAATTGATTAATATGTAACATAAATGAAGTCCGATAGGTAGTCAAATAGAAAGAGAGGCGGACAGATCAACAGGCTGTTAGTCAGATAGACCGATACATATACAGAAAGGTGGATAGACGGACAGGCAGACAAATGTGCAGAAGGATGAGTGAACTGTTGAAAAGATAGTCAGACAAGCAGACAGACTTAAGGGTAGGTAGGTATACACCTACGTATCTACGTACATACAAACGTAGGTAGGCGAGTAAGTATATAGGTAGATAGGTAGGTAGGTAGGTAGGTAAATTAGTATGTAGGTAGGTATGCACCTACGTACCTACGTACATTCATATGTAGTTAGGTATGTGTTTATGTAAATAAGTAGCTGGGTAAGTAAATACGTAGAAAGGTAGGTAAGTAGGTGAATTAGTAGGTAGGTAGGTAGGTGGATGGGTGGGTAAATAGGTAGGTAGGTATGCACGTATTTATCTACGTACATACATGTGTAGTTAGGTAGGTGGATAAGTAAATATGTAGGTGGGTAGGTAAATAAGTAGGTAGGTAGGTAGGTAGGTAACTAGGTAGGTAGGTAGCTAGGTAGGCAGGCAGGTAAGGAGGTAGGTAGGTAGTTATTTAGGTAGGATGGTGGGTAGGTGGGTGAGTGGGTAGGTGAGTAGGTTGGCAGGTAGGCAGACAGGCAGGCAGGTGGGTGGGTGGATGGGTGGGTGGGTAGGTAGGTATGTAGGCAGGTAGGTAGGTAGGTAGGTAGGCCAGTCGGTTGATTTCAGTCGACGTGAATCGGGAGTAGAAAAACGGCGAAGAAAGACTAGGGATTATCCGATTCCTACATTTCCCATTCCACCCTTGAACGTCTAGCAGCAACCAATCATATGTTTCTTGCCATGTCCCTGTCGAACATTTCCGGTAAAAATAGTTCCCTAGGCAACACAAAGAGATAGAGGCTACGACAACAAAACTTCCCGAACGCGTTTATAGCAATCTCACGGGAACCAATTAGAGGCAACATCATCACAGCCCGCCATTTTTCCACGAACAATAACCGGAACAACCCCAGAGCTGTGCAACTGGGCACTTCCTGTGGAGGATAACTGGACACAGCTGGTTGTTAGACAGCAAAGGGGACACAATCATCAATTTGTGGACACTTGGGGGAGCTATGTTTCTTCGTCGTAATTGGGTGTTGGGCATAACACAACTTTCAGATTACAACTGGAAAAAAATCTTATACAAAGGATCTTTAAAATGATTGGTGTAAATAGTGTATATTTTTTGTGCAGAGACTATTGAAACGCTGAATTTCAATTACAGCAAGAACGATAATCTCGTACAAGTCAATGGTAAAGTAAGAACGGTATGTAAAGAGACACTGGTGAATGTGTGGGACCAATAGTGATGGCCATATATCATCTCATCTCATCATGTTCCTCTTGTACCTTGCGGTGTCGAGGTGAAGTATAAACTTCATGAGAGTGCCCGGTTATGGGCTTCGTATATCGACATTCCCATGGATTCTGTTATTCCCTCCGTCCAACGTTTACGTGGTCGGCCTCTTCCTCTGTTTCCATCTGGTCTGTACATCATTGCTTGTTGTGGCATGCTGTTGACTGGTAGCCTACTTGCATGGCCAAACCATTTGACTTGCTGCTTTCTAATATATATAATAAAATAATATATAATGTATATATATATATATATATATATATATATATATATATATATATATATATATATATATATATATATATATATATATATATATAATATTCATTCATTCATTCATTCAGTAGCATGTCCTTTGCAGAACCTCGCTCACATAACAACCTTCCGGAAAACAACTCGATCACAAGCAAGATGTCCCGCGTCCGATACATCCATCTGGAGATCATCCGCCACATCCTGCACACATCTTCTCTTTGGCCCTCCTCTTCCCCTCTTCCCAAGCATATTTTTTTTTTTCATATCCTTTACAGGACAACGCTGTCAACACCAGCATCTTTCAAGTGTATGTTGATCTCTTGGCAAGATTACGCTCATTAGTTTGCCATTGCTTTCTGAGCGGCCGGCTCACATACCCCGTAAGTTACCGATGCGATTCGAACCACTGCGGATTCTCACCGTCATCACGTTACCTACGAGAGTATACGAGATTACGGAGAAAAGTCGCCTAACCTATAAGCCAGGAAGCCGGCCTTCCCAGGTATATACCCCTCCATTATTGTTCTCTCCAAACTCTCATGACGTATCAAATATGCCCCAACAGGAAATTCCAGTGAAGATAGTGTAGAAGAATTTTATAATGACATAGAGTCTGCCTTAAAGAAATGTAAAAATTCAGAAATAAACATCATAATAGGGGACTTCAATGCAAAAATAGGAAATCAAGGGGATAGATACACAGCAGGAAACTATGGTTTAGGAGAGAGAAATTAAAGAGGATACAGACTCGTTGAGTGGGCAAAAGAACAGGAAATGATTGTAGGAAACACCTGGTTCAAGCAACACCCTAGAAGATTATGGACATGGAGGAGTCCTGATAGCAGGATTAGAAACCAGATTGACTACATTCTGATTAGTAGAAGATTTAGAAACGCATTAACACTAACAAAAACAGTTCCCAGTGCTGATTGTTATAGTGACCACAGATTACTCACAGGAACATTGAGGATAAAGTTGAAGAAAGTCAAGTATATAACAGGAAACACTAAATATGATTTGTGTACATTGAGTAATGACAAGGAAATACAAAACAAATTCAACATAGAAGTACAGAACAGATTTGAAATATTGTCTGATCTAGAGATCCTATTCCAGGATGTGGATGATCAATGGGAAACGTTGAAGAATTCAATCAATGTGGCTGCAGAAAACAACTATTCCAAAATTAAAGAAGGTGGGTCGTAAGAAATGGATTGACTGAAGAAATTTTACACCTCATAGAAACAAGAAGACTCAACAAAAATAATTCTGTCAAATATGAAGAAATTCACAGACAAGTCAGAATATTATGTAAGGAGGCAAAAGAAGCATGGCTTGAAGAAAAGTGCTTAGAAATTGAAAACCAACACAACAGTCAAAATACCAAATAAGTGCACAAAAGAATTCAGGAACTTACTAATAAAAGAACAAGTACATCAACAGGGTGTCTAAAAACTGAAGATGGCAAAATCATATTAGAAAAAGACCAGATTCTACATGTATGGACAGATTATGTGAAACACCTTTATGATGATAACAGAGACGAACAGTATGATATTAGATTTAATAATGAAGGACCGCCAATTTTGGAGATGGAGGTTCGAAATGTTCTTAAGCATATGAAAGCTGGCAAGGCCCCCGGTGCAGATAACATCACAACAGAAATGATTAAAGCTTTAGTAGAATTTGGACTAGAGCAAGTCACCAGACTGTTGAACACATTGTATGATACTGGAGATATACCTCCTGAATTATGTAACTCTGTATTTATTGCAATCCCAAAGAAATCAGGAACCTTGGAATGTGATCAACATAGAACAATTAGTATAATGAGTCACATCACAAAGATTTTGCTACGAATTATCATGCAAAGAGTGAGGAAGGAAATACAACCTGAAATAGGGGAAGAACAATGCGGGTTTGTAGAAGGAAAGGATACAGTAAATGCTGTGTACATGCTGCGAACAGTTATTGAACGTGCTATAAAAGTAAACAAGGATATACATCTTTGCTTTATTGACTATACAAAGGCTTTTGATAGAGTTAGACATGTCAGCATGGTGGATATGCTTGCAGATCTACAAATTGATGGGAAAGACATTAGACTTATAAAAGACATATATTGGAAACAACAAGCTGCAATAAGGATTGATAATGAAGTGGGACAGTATCAGCCAATTAAGAGAGGTGTTAGGCAGGTATGTGTGATGTCTCCAGATCTTTTTTCCCTATACAGTGAAATTATTTTCAGAAATGTAGAGGATATAATTGGAATCAGCATTGGAGGACGAAACATCAATAACATTAGATATGCAGATGATACAGTATTAATTGCAGACAATGCGCAGGACCTGCAACAATTAGTAGATGCGGTTGTTGTACACAGTGAGCAACTGGGGTTAGAATTAAATTGTAAAAAGACTCAGGTTATGGTCGTCACTAGGAAGAGAGAAGTGCCTCAATGTAATATACAAGTAAATGGAAATATTCTTCAACAAGTGAATCGGTACAATTATCTTGGAACAGTCATAACATCTGATGGGAGATGCCTTGAAGAGATTAGAACAAGAATCGCTATGGCGAAAGTAGCCTTTAGCAAGATGAAAAACATTCTGACCAATAAAAAGATGTCAATTGAAACGAGAAAAAGAGTGTTGAGGGGATACATAGAGCCTGTTCTTTTGTATGGATGTGAAACTTGGACAATGAGCAGTCAAGCTGAAAAGCATCTGATGGCTGCAGAAATGTGATTTCTGGGGAAAATGCAAAGAATACCATGGACAGACAGAAAAATCAACGACCATGTACTACAGGAGACAAATGAACATCATAAACTGATTAGAGAAATTAGACGTAGACAGTCAAAATTTTTTGGACATGTTATGAGAAGGGAACAGACCAAGAGGAAGACCGAGAGGAAAATACCTGGATGGCTTGGCCACATGGCATGGACGAGACAGGAACACTGAGCTGATCCACGACACTGGTGATCGAGTGAAATGGCGAGTCATGACCGCCCACGCTTTCCGACATGGCACATGATTGATTGATTGATTGATTGTGTCACCATTGTTGGTAATCAATGACCCAAGATATTCACAATTGTTCACACATCCAATCTTTCCCCATTAACATATATTTCTTTCTCCATAGTAGTTTTGCCGGTCTCTCTGGCCAAGGAGTTAACGACCTTGTTCATAATCCCGCGAGATTCTTAGCTGATCGCGCCGCGCTGATAACTTACGGGGGTAGGTGAGCCAGTCGTTCAGAAAGCAGTGATAAACTACTGAACGTAAAACTTGCCCAGTACATCAACAGCAGCTGAAAAATGCTGGTGTTGACTGCAACGTCATGTAAGGAATATGAAACTTTAAAAAAGTAGTTTTATCTGTATGCATTATCTGTGAATTTTGCTATCTATAACAAAGTCAACCTAAACAGTCAATAAGAGGTGGTGACATAACGAATGCCAAGAAATATGTTTTGGTGAACTTCAGTGAAAGACCTTTATTCAAGCAGAGCAAATAGGCTAAAATAGAGTGCAATTAGGTAATCACCTAAAAGAAACATTGAAGAACACGAGAACATTTCACATAGAAATAGACATTTATATACAGTGATGATGTGTATTCAGTGGTGGACTATACTACCTTCCAAAACAGGACATATCTGAACTTCAGTGACTTACCTTTATTGGATTATGTTTCTGATGATAAAACATTGACAATTGTTTTCAATAATTGGATTAAGCCCAGACTCAAGCCGGAAAGGAACATTCAGGGTGAGATCGTTCCATGTCTATGTGTAATGTCTGATGTTTTGGCCGTTTGAATATGCTGGAGAAACTACGAAGAATAACGTCTAAAGGTCCTATCTTGCACTCACATTAGCAGACATTAACAACTACAGATACACATTCAATACATACAACTGACATAGTTTTCAACAATAAACAGGTTATTAATTGTTGGAGGAACTGTTGTCAGGGTATGTTGTGAAGGAGAGAGAGAGAGAGAGAGAGAGAGAGAGAGAGAGAGAGAGAGAGAGAGAGAGAGAGAGAGAGAGAGAGAGAGAGAAAGAGAGAGATATAGTGTATGAAAGACGGAAGGGAGGAATGTAGACAAAAGTCATTCAATACTCCCAATAGTAGAAGGATATTAAAGATGTGCTGGTCGAGTCCACTTTCCTCCAGGGACGACTAGTCACATAATTGGTGGAGCGAGCGGGGTACTACATAATACCCATATGAACTGGAGGCATAACATGGCATATGCATAGAGGGGTACCTGCATATTGGCACAGGCATAGCGGAGTACCTGCATGTTGGGACATACTGATTGGAATAAATATAAGTATACATTGATGACTTTTAATGGAAGGACGTCCATTGGATATATGGTGCCATTACATTTATGGTAGAAACATTTCATTAATGCTGGTGACTTTACAGTGAGAAAGTTCCAGACAGGGTGAATGTGCATAGGTGGAAAGACACATTACATACCTAGTCACACGGTCACACGTCTACATAAGTCTTTATCCTCTATCTCCTCTTGTGGATGAGAGAGTGGTTGTGATGTACTGTGTGGTGTTGTAGATTAATTATATTTAATAGACATAGATAATTGATATAGGTTATAATAGATTATCTGGTTATAGTGAGTACTTCTTTACTGCCTTGAGGTGTCTTTACTCAACTTGCTGACCTACCTGCTTTAACTATGGCCACTACCAAAATAACTACCGCTGAACTGAGGGCAACCGGAGAGGAAATTGTGTTATCTGGTTCGGAGCTAACTGATTACATACAGGAAAGGGAGCGAGAATTTCGCCAGGCGGAAAGGGAAGATCGTAAGGCCCAGTTGGAAGCAGAAAGGGAAGATCGAAAGGCCCAGTTGGATGCAGAAGAAGCCACAAAAATCAGAGAACATGAATACCGCATGAAAGAGTTAGAACTCAAGACACAAACTAATAGAGAAATAGATGGAGTGGA
Organism: Cepaea nemoralis; assembly: GCA_014155875.1. Taxonomy (NCBI): domain Eukaryota; kingdom Metazoa; phylum Mollusca; class Gastropoda; order Stylommatophora; family Helicidae; genus Cepaea; species Cepaea nemoralis. The sequence goes on from JACEFZ010005640.1 coordinate 127,110, forward strand.
AGGAAGTTCTTCTTCACCTTGGGCAACCCACATGATTGGACAGGGTTACCATGCCATGAAGTTTCCCTTGGCGGTCTTTGATGAAAGTAAAGAGAAGATATACCAGTTTTTGGATCGGTTCGAGGCTATGGCAGTCGCTATGGGACTGGATAGAAGCCGATGGGCTCTTAAATTATCCCAGGCTTTACGTGGTTCAGGGTACGAGGTCTACACACGCCTACCACCAGGACATGAAAATCAGTACGAGGAATTGAAAGCCGCTTTGATGAAACATTATGAAGTCACAGCACAAACGTATAGGAAGAAGTTTAGATCGTCTAGACGAGAGCCGGGAGAACTATTCGCCGCCTACAGTCTAAGGCTGAAATCCTATCTCCAGAAATGGATGGACTTGGCAGAATTCAAGAGGGATTATGAGAGTCTCGAAGAGATGATGGTGGTCGACCAGATGCGAAAGCAAATGTCGAAACCTCTCAGAACCTTCTTGGGAGAACAAGGGGCGGAACGGATTGATGTTGTGAATAAGCTGGCGGAACGATTCGTAGAGGTACATGGGGAGGCTGCGGAACTCAGTATTCAAACCAAAGGTCAGGAGAAATAAGAGAAAAAGAAACCTAAGAATTGGGAAGGAGAAAAAGTGGAACCTTATATAAAGACGTCACTGGAGAGTTCCGAGAAGGTGAAGGAAGGAAACCAGAACACCTCGAATTCTCCAGCGAAACGACAGTGGTCCGAGAAGTGGTGCGCATTCTGCAAGGTGCCATCTCATAACACGAAGGACTGCAGATCGAAACCTAAAAGTTCTTACTTCGCAGCATGCAAAGTGATTCCTACGACGGTGATCACGGACAAGGCTGAGGTCGGCGAAGGAGCTAGGAACAAAAAGGACACACGGAAACCTAGGAAGGGAACATGGTGCACACATTGCCAGTCGACAACACATAATACTGTGGACGGCAGATGCAAGGCAGAAGACGACAATTGCATAACCAACCTCGAGGAATCAAAAGAGGAAGGCAAGGAAACGGTCAAGGAGATGGAAGACACTCCGGACCAAGAGAGGCCACCTGTGGTCGAACTGATTGAAGTCAATGGCCAGCAGGTTGTTTGTCTCTACGATACCGGTTTGGATGGGGAAGCGGTGGTGGATGCCAGCTTGGTAAGCCCAGACCAACTTACAGGGGAGACCATAGAAATACAGCCGGCAATGAGGAGTGCTGTTACCATGACGCTGCCAATCGCCAAAGTGGAGATTAACTCCAGGTACGTCACGGGCATTATTCCAGCTGCTGTATTGTCTGACTCCTTATTTCCCATGATCATTGGCACGAAATATGTCTTTTTGGGGATGCACAAACAGCCAGCCCACCAGGGAACAGTAGTCAGTGGATCTCAAGGGAAGGAAAAAGAGGCAGAGACACTATGCGACAACTCAGGGATAGGAGAATTGCATACTGCCCAGAGGAAGGACACTACGTTGCGTCCTTGCTACAGAAAGCTGCAAAGAAGTGCTGAGCCACCAGAACGGGGACAGTACTTTCTGAAGAATCGACTACTCTATCGGAGAGCTGGGAGGGGAGACAATCTGCACGAGCAGTGGGTGGTTCCAGAGACCCACCGTCTTCACATTCTTCAGAGTGGACACATCATAGGCGAGAATCGACATATGGGTGTCAGAGAGACCTTGCAGCAAATTTCCGGCCATTACTGCTGGCCAGGAATGACCGGTGATGTACGCCGGTGTGTGAAATCTTGTTCGGAGTGCCAGAACGCACCACCCAACAAGCGGACTAAGAGTAAAATAGCTTTTAAAGTGGAAGACAAAGTGGAAGTGTGGGGTCCAGCAGAGACCAATATACTCCAAGTAGGATGGAAAGGACCTTATCCTGTGGAAAAGGTGGTGTCCAAGAACATCTACAAAATACGGATCGGGGAAGAGCAGAAAAATCTCCCTAGACATCTCATTAGGAAATATGAGGAGAGATCCGGGAGCAAAGCTTCGCACTTTATGGTGATGGCAGCCATTGGGACAAAGGTTACCAGTCCAGACGAAGACCAGAGATCGCCAGTACAACATATGAGGGCCTATAGGACAGTACGTGATAGGTCAGATTTACCCAACGACAGGAGGAGGGAAATCGCACGTCAGGGAAAGGACAAGAGGGAAACCTGCAATAGTAACCAAGTTCAAAAGGGGTGGGTAACGTCGGGAAAGGCGAGAAATAACCCGGACTCCAACCGAAGATTGGCTGACCAGATACAATATCGCCCAAGATGGTCCTGGAAGCAAAAGTCCAGGAGGTTTGGGAAAGACGACTCGGTCCAACGAGGACGAGGTGGAACATCCCCAGAGGCAAAGCCGGGGGAAACCAAGAGGACATGGAAGCAGTGTTACAATCAGGATGGGACGATCCGTCTGTATTGTGAGCCATCGCTTACGCCAGTGGAAAGGAGGTCGACTGAACGTACAGGAGCGATGATCCAACACTAGTTTCAGTCATGAGTAGTATGGTAGGGTGCATATGAGGTCGCCTACTGGATGAAGTGTTGATCCATGTGAGGATCCAATCATATCATCAACACGTGATGTTAATAGCTACTTCGCAGAAGCTCAACGCATGGTGGATGTGTTGGACGTTGTTGCTGCAAGAGGACTTCACAGTGGAATACATCCTTGGTAAGGAGAATGTAGGAGCAGATTTCTTATCTAGACATCCAACTCCAGAGGAAGAGGAATATGTTGGAGGATCATAGGAATCAAAACTACACGGATGAAGAGTCGACGCGGTCAACTCTCTTAAGAGGGGGCCTATGTCACGGAAAAACTGCAGTTTAGTGATTCCTTGATAACTTACATATCAAAATGCAATGAAGGAGTAGGGTTAACAATCGTGTACTTCATTCAGAGATGAGGACGAATAAAAGATCATTGACCGACAAATATGAAAATAGGAAACAGGTGTTCGCAAAGTTCATTGCTTGACGATCTGACCGGACACGGGAAACGGTATGATCGCGCTGGGGGAAACTTCGACACCGGACAAACACAGCGGGAGACGGTGATCAACGAATAGATTTCTTTGAAGTGCGACGAGCGATGAACGAGGGAAACAGCTTAGGAACTGAGAGAAACGAACAACTAACCACTACGTGATTTCACCGCTTTTGATGGGCAGGATACGTCAAGAGATGAGGGTTGAGGATGGTAGATCAAACACTCACCGGAAGATTGGACACTCGTTATAAATATCCGAACCTGGGGTTTCTAGTTAGTGTGTGTTCCAAACTGGGCTGAATGATCTATGCCTCATGAGTGGGGAAAGAAATACACGTCCCTAATGATAGAAAGAAGATGGGATATTAGTGTGTTATTCGCTAGTGTATTTCGATTCCAGGAGGATAAGTGCATATATAAGGTATTAATATATTAGAGTAATATTAGCATAGGCAAATAGATGTGTGAGCATAGCGTTTACCATTGCTTTCTATTAGTGAATAGTTTAGACTTTAGTGAATTCTGCTGTTTATGTCAGAGTAGTCTTTCGGAAGCTTTTCATTACGGCTGGAGAAAGACAATCACATAAACAGTAATATAAAGCAGACTTAAATCATCTGATCTAATGTTTATTACCCAGGTTCCACTACACAGCTGGACATATCAAAGAAGATAAACCAGTACATCTCTTGTACAGAGAAAGCAGGGTTGATAATAAAGGAAAGAACATTCACGTTAATCAGTCACTTCACAGGTGCAGTGAAGATATGTCACTATAACAAAGTCAACCTAAACAGTCAATAAGAGGTGGTGACATAACGAATGCCAAGAAATATGTTTTGGTGAACTTCAGTGAAAGACCTTTATTCAAGCAGAGCAAATAGGCTAAAATAGAGTGCAATTAGGTAATCACCTAAAAGAAACATTGAAGAACACGAGAACATTTCACATAGAAATAGACATTTATATACAGTGATGATGTGTATTCAGTGGTGGACTATACTACCTTCCAAAACAGGACATATCTGAACTTCAGTGACTTACCTTTATTGGATTATGTTTCTGATGATAAAACATTGACAATTGTTTTCAATAATTGGATTAAGCCCAGACTCAAGCCGGAAAGGAACATTCAGGGTGAGATCGTTCCATGTCTATGTGTAATGTCTGATGTTTTGGCCGTTTGAATATGCTGGAGAAACTACGAAGAATAACGTCTAAAAGGTCCTATCTTGCACTCACATTAGCAGACATTAACAACTACAGATACACATTCAATACATACAACTGACATAGTTTTCAACAATAAACAGGTTATTAATTGTTGGAGGAACTGTTGTCAGGGTATGTTATGAAGGAGAGAGAGAGAGAGAGAAAGAGAGAGATATAGTGTATGAAAGACGGAAGGGAGGAATGTAGACAAAAGTCATTCAATACTCCCAATAGTAGAAGGATATTAAAGATGTGCTGGTCGAGTCCACTTTCCTCCAGGGACGATTAGTCACATTCACAAAACATGAGAATATGCTTATATTAAATTCTCTGCACTTCTCTATTATTAAAAGCATGTGGAGTATGTGCTCGTATGTTCATCTTTCTTGTCTAAATCCAGCTTGAAACACGTTAATCTTTTCTTCAATTTTCTTACGAAGTCTTGCCATTATGATTTTTAGTAGAATTTTACTAACATGGTGTGTGTGTGTGTGTGTGTGTGTGTATATATATATATATATATATATATATATATATATATATATATATATATATATATATATATATATATATATGTGTGTGTGTGTGTGTGTGTGTGTGTATTAGGCAGGCATGCATGCAGACAGGAAGGTAGGTAGGTAGAACGAACGAATGAACGAATGAACAAACGAAAGAACGAGCTATCATGGGAATTAAATGTTACCTTCTGATCAATGATAAGCCCCAGTGCCTTGAGCTCGGTTACACTTTCTACAGGCTACCAATGTGCAGCTGAAGAGTTCTCTGCGAATTTAGAGTGTGAAGTCTTTGCCTCGTTCCTATTAACATAGATTTTGTTTAATAAATGGTAATTAGCATGCGGTTTCCATGACGCCAGTTAACTACACTATTTATTTCCTGTTTCAAGGATGATTCTAGCACATTACAATCAATAGCGTTTGTATATGCTGTGCAGTCGTCTGCAAATAGATCGCAGGACGACGAAAGATAAGGGAAGATCATTTATATAAATGACAAATAACAAAGAGCCAAGTACAGACCCCCAAGGTACTCCAGTATTAATGGTAATGGCTTGAGATAAAGATGTATTATGTGATACTACTTGTTTTCTGTCTAATACAAATGATTTTATTAATGTCACCATATTAAAGCTTACTTTCTTTGTTTCTATTTTTTTTTTTTTTTTTTAGAATGGTATGATCTGTCATATTGAATGCTTTTCTAAAGTCCCAAATCACCGCTCCACATAGCGAATTGCTTTTAATAATTTGATGGCAGTTTCCTGTGATGTTTGTTAGGTAAGATTTTACCGAAATCCTGACTGACTGTTAACTATTAGTTTTTGGTGAACTAAGTGCTCTAGTGTTGTTTCGCTAATGTGCTTTTCTAGCGGTTTGGATAGTGGAGATAATATGGAAATTGGCCTATAGTTAATCATGAGATGATCATCTGATAAACCAGCTTTTAAATGAGGATACACTTTAGCGATTTTAAAGGCTGATGGGAAATTACCATTGGTGAGACATTGATTATATATAAAAGTTAGTGACTCGCAGATTGCCGCTGCAGTGTAGCAAAGGATCCGATTACTGATTCCATCTAGTCCTGATACGCAACATACGCCTGTGAGACCTGGGCACTTACTAAACAAGCTGAACAGCGCATAAATGCTTTTAAATATAAATGTTACAGACGGGTTCTAAGAATATCTTGGGTAAATAAAAGAACAAATGCATCCATACTTCAAGAGCTGAATATTGAAGAGGGTTGGCTATTAAAGACGATAAAACAAAGAAAATTTATATATTTTGGTCACTTGAAACGTCATGAAAGTTTGGAGAGAACAATAATGGAGGGATATATGCCTGGGAAGAGAGAAAGAGGAAAGCCAAAGAGACTATGGGTGCAGGATGTGGCGGATGAACTTCAGATGGGTGTATCGGACGCAGGACATCTTTCTTCTGATCGAGTTGTTTTCCGGAAGGTTGTTTTGGGAGCGAGGTTCTGCAAAGGACATGCTACTGAATGAATGAATATATTCAGCAAATACCCTGTTCATGCATTAATGCGTTAGATACACGGTGTAATTTTAATGACTGTGCAGTGTTTGAAAATATTGCCGGTTCAAGTTGTGTATTCACCCTCATGCAACATAATAGGTAAATACAAAACTTGGACCGGCAATATTTTCAAACACTGCACAGTCATTAAAAACACATCCAGTATTTGGTGCTGGTGACATATTTTAAAGCCTAAACCGCTCTCGATGGGTGATGTATTCCGCGTTCACTTCTTAAAATATTTCCTGGCATCTATTTCAGTCTGATCCCCGACTAGTGATCGTGTGAGATGACGAATCTTTCATACCCCCTCCCCCACGCTTATCGGCATGGCACATGATGCTTACTTCAGTCTGAGTTCACTGGGAGCTTAGGTCCATGTTACCAACTCCCAGCCTGGATGGAGATTCAAACACATACCCCCCAGACCCAACAACCAGGCTTTCTAGCCACAACCACACTGCCACCCCCTCGCTCTTTGTTATGCAGGCCCTTATTTGTCTTTTGTTTTTACCGAGGACGATGATACACATTATAGCTACGTTTATTACATGCTAAACGTCACCGCCGCTTTCGTTTTGAAATATTGAGCAGTAACACGAGCGGTTAGGCTTGTGATATTAGGGACGCCGAGTCACTGAAAGCGCCCTCATGGCTCAACAATCCCTGGCAACAGAAGGGAGGTACATTTGTTGTATATTAACAACCTTATCTATACTTGGTATAGTTTATACAGTATTACTAATGGAGCCTTAAAACTGGCTTTTGTGATATTTAATGGAGCCAACAAAAGTAGGAATGGTCGCGGTGGATTAATTTAATGTGTTCTGATGTATTGATAATATGCAGGGCTGTAAAGTCGAGCTAACTCCACAATGAAAGGAAAGCAAACATTTTTGGGCTTGTTGCGGGGATTCAATGGGGAGTTATTTGGCATGACCAATTTGTTAATATAATGTTTCCACAAACTGTACTCCTTCGTGAACTGCGAGTGTTTAAACATTGACCGAGGTCAGCGTGGATGAATGAATAAGAACGCTCGTTCTTAAACATCCTGTGCGCTGATGCTGAGGTAGGGGGCGGGAGGGGGGGGGGGCTTAAACCCTTATACCGGTGAGTTGAACTAAAATGATGACTTCTCGTCCTTGACTTGGGGACGTAGCTTACAAGTCGACGGAGTGGGTTCACCTGATGCAGAGGGACACTGGTGATAGGAAAAGCTAATCCATAGGAAAAATTCAGTCCAGGGCTACTACTATTAGCGTGTGTGTACTACGCTTGAATTCAAAGAGAGCTAGGGCAGAAAACAAAACGGGTACCAGAAAATGACCTAGGAAGTAAAGTCGGCTTGTGTTATACTGACCACATGAGCCACCCAGTGCCGATTGGTTTATCACCGCATGCCCAATGCGTAAATGGGTCCTTTACTTTACATACGCATGGGTCCTTTACATACATATAAGTCCTTTACTTTACATACACACGTGTCCTTTACATACACATAAGTCCTTTACTTTACATACACATGGGTCCTTTACATACACATAAGTCCTTTACTTTACATACATATGGGTCTTTTACTTTACATATACATGGGTCCTTTAGAAACGCATGAGTCCTTTAT
>JACEFZ010005640.1:140000-145000 GCA_014155875.1 Cepaea nemoralis
TGTGTGTGTGTGTGTCTATCAAGACTATGTGTGTGTATACATGCGTCTATCAAGACTATGTGTGTGTGCTTCTATCAAGACTATATGTGTGTGCTTCTATCAAGAATGTGTGTGTGTGTGCTTCTATCAAGAATGTGTGTGTGCTTCTATGAAGACTATGTGTGTATGTGTGTGTGTGTGTGCTTCTATCAAGACTATGTGTGTGTGTGCTTCTATCGAGACTATGTATGTGTGTTCTTCTATCAAGACTATGTGTGTATGTGTGTGTGCTTCTATCAAGACTATGTGTGTATGTGTGTGTGCTTCTATCAAGACTATGTGTGTATGTGTGTGTGCTTCTATCAAGACTATGTGTGTATGTGTGTGTGTGTGTGTACTTCTATCAAGACTATGTGTGTATGTGTGTGGGTATGCTTATATCAAGACTATGTGTGTGTGCTTCTATCAAGACTATGTGTGTATGTGTGTGGGTGTATTATATCAAGACTATGTGTGTATGTGTGTGTGTGCTTGTATCAAGACTATGTGTGTGTGTGCTTCTATCAAGACTATGTGTGTATGTGTGTGGGTGTGCTTATATCAAGACTATGTGTGTGTGCTTTTATAAAGACTACGTATGTGTGCTTCTATCGATTTGGTGTCAAACCAAGAGGTAAACTAGGGTATGCCTACCCAGCATGTGAAGACAGGATTCGGCAGACTGCGCGGAAGAAATCATTCCTGATTTAACTGGCAAGACGGCGTTTACCTGCAAAGCGTTGTGGAACGTAAAGAGCACGCAAGGCACGTAGAGCGCCCTGGTCATCCACTGCACCCGTATTCGTCTCCAGTCATCTCGACTTGTCTTGCCACTGGACTCAGATGGACTCAGGCGAAAGAGTGAGGTCGACGAATTGCGCGTGGGTACGCTGGCAGCCGTAGTCGCAGACCTGCACACAGGCGGCTCAGGCCATATGGTCGTCTTCTACTGACCGGAGTAGCAGTGGGATTCGGCAGCCCTCTGAGCGACTGAGCAGCCCTCTACAGGAACACACTGCTCACCGCCATAGCATGAGGAAGGGGCTAGAAAAGGTGCCCTAAACATTGTCTGCTCCATCACTACCTAACCAGCTAGTCGCGGTTGGTGGGTACCCTAAACTGCGGTCGACATACAAAGAAAGATAAAACAAGCAAAGCTAAAAGAGTAAACCATATTCCCTTAACAATTGGAACTTGGAATGTACGCACCCTACTTGACAGAGACGGAGCGTCGGGTCCAGAGAGACGAACAGCACTGATTGGGAGAGAGCTGGGCAGGTACAACGTCGACATTGCAGCCTTAAGCGAGACACGACTTGCAGAAGAAGGCCAAATCTGTGAAATAGGTGCCGGCTACACATTTTTCTGGAGTGGAAGGAAAAGCGAGGAAAGACGCCAATACGGTGTGGGATTTGCCATTAAGTCGGCCCTGGTCAGCAAATTAGCTGGATTCCCAAAGGCTATAAACGACAGGCTCATGACCATGAAGTTGCCCCTGCTGAATGGAAGGAAGCATGCAACCATTGTGGGTGTCTACGCACCAACTATGACCAACGAAGATGATGTCAAGAACAAGTTCTATGAGGACCTGCACAATGTATTAACATCTGTTCCCAAAGGAGACAAACTTATACTCCTTGGGGATTTCAATGCCAGAGTAGGCACGGACACCACCTCTTGGAGTGGCATTATTGGAAAGCATGGAGTCGGACATTGTAACAGCAATGGACTCCGCCTCCTTCAGACATGTGCCGAACATGATCTCCTGATTACGAACACAATTTTCCGTCTCCACATGAGAAATAGGACATCGTGGATGCACCCTCGCTCGAAACACTGGCACCTCATTGACTATGTCATCGTCAGGAGGAGTGACAGACAAGACGTTCGAGAGACATAATCCATGTGTGGTGCCGAATGTTGGACAGACCATCGTCTCATTGTCTCGAAAATAAACATTCACATTAGGCCACCACGGCGTCCTCAAGGGACGAAAATGCAAAAAAAGCTAAATGTCACCCACCTAAACAGCAAGAAAATGCAGCAGTCGTTTGAAAATATGCTGGAAGACCGCCTCAAGCCCAATGCTGCAGCTAAACAGGATACAGAAACAGAATGGAGATCCCTAAAGGAAATAATTTACAACACTGCTATGGAAATAATGGTCCAGCCCCCCGAAAGCATAAAGACTGGTTTGATGAAAATTCCGAAGACATCAACCAATTGCTGGCCGAGAAACATCTTCTCCTCAAGGCACATTTGAATGACCCAAAGTCAACATCAAAAAAAGATGCTTTCAAGAACATTCAGAGAGTAGTGCAGCAGAAACTTCGGCACATGCGGGACTCCTGGCTGAGCAGCAAAGCTGATGAAATTCAGGGCTTTGCTGACAGACATGATATGAAACACTTCTACGACTCACTGAAAGCGGTCTATGGTCCTTCATCACCAGGCATAGTTCCCCTCCTTAGTGCAGATGGGGGAACATTGGTCACCGATAAGAAAGAAATCCTTCAATGCTGGGCAGAGCATTTCAGCGAAATCTTAAATGCAACTTCCTTCTTCGATGATGAAACCATCAACTGCCTTCCTCAAGTTCCCACCAATGAGACTCTTGATGACCTGCCAACCATAGTGGAAAGTAAACAAAGCCATCCAGCAACTCTCCAGCGGCAAGGCACATGGTCCTGACTCCATCCCAGCAGAGATATACAAGGCAGGTGGGCCGGTCCTAACAGAGCAGCTTCACCAAGTCTTTACAAACATATGGGTGAACGAGACCATGCCACAAGATTTCAAGGACGCGTCAGTATTCCACCTTTACAAACGTAAAGGAAACCGCCAATCCTGTGACAACCACCGAGGCATCTCCTTGCTTTCAATTGCAGGGAAGATACTCGCCAGAATTCTTCTCAATCGCCTCACAGCCCATCTCGATCAAGGTCTTCTTCCTGAGAGTCAATGTGGCTTCAGAAAAGAACGTGGAACTGTTGACATGATTTTCGCTGCAAGGCAGCTGCAAGAGAAATGTCAGGAACAGAACTGCGAAATGTTCTCCACTTTCATTGACCTTACCAAGGCTTTTGATACAGTCAGCAGAGAAGGACTGTGGAAGATTATGGCAAAATATGGCTGTCCACGAAAGTTTGTCCAAATAGTGCGGCTATTTCATGACGGCATGCAGGCAAGAGTACAGGAAAATGGTGAACTGTCTGAACCCTTTCCTGTCACCAATGGAGTGAAGCAAGGATGTGTCCTGGCACCAACACTGTTCAGCCTCATGTTTTCAGCCATGTTGATGAATGCCTTCGAGAACGATGACATTGGAATAGACATCAACTACCGTATGGATGGAAAGTTATTCAATCTCAGAAGGCTGAAAGCTAAAACCAAAATTAACAGCGACACCGTCAGAGAGCTCCTGTTTGCTGATGATTGCGCTCTATACGCCAACTCAGAGGCGGACATGCAACATAATGTTTCAGCTTTCTCACATGCCTGTGCCAACTTTGGGCTCAATATCAACTTGGAGAAGACTGTAGTTATGTACCAGCCAGCTCCAGGGAATAATCACACTGTGCCGAATATCAAAGTGAATGATCATAGACTAAGTGTTGTGGACAAATTCACCTATCTTGGCAGCACTGTGTCACAAGCTGCCACAATTGATGACGAAGTGAATGCAAGAATCTCCAAGGCCAGTGCGGCCTTTGGCAGACTGTACAAGAATGTATGGGACAGAACTGGAATAAGCCTGCAAACAAAGCTAAAAGTCTACAAAGCAGTTGTATTATCCACACTGCTATATGCTTGTGAAACCTGGACTGTTTATCAGCGACACGCTAGGAAATTAAACCACTTCCACACAGTCTGCCTAAGGAAGCTACTGAAGATTAAATGGCAAGACAAGATTCCAGACACTGAAGTCCTAGAAAGAGCATCCATGCCCAGTATCCACACTATACTGATGAAGAATCAGATTCGCTTGGGCTGGTCACTTGACTCGCATGCCAGATCACAGGCTCCCTAAACGAATTTTTTACAGCGAACTGCGTTGTGGTAAACGCTCCCAAGGTGGCCAGAGGAAACGCTTTAAAGACACTCTGAAAATTTCACTGAATGCTTTTGGAATTCATCATGACACCTGGGAGACTGCAGCCAGAGACCAAAATTTGTGGCTTGCTTCATTACGCAAAGGTGCAGTCATATGTGAGGCAACCAGGACTGCAAGAGCTGTGAAGAAAATGCAGGACAGAAAAACCACTGCAGGAAATCCTCCTCCAGAGACGTCAAGCATTCTTTGCCCACATTGTCAAAGAACATTTCGAGCCAAAATAGTCCTTATCAGCCATCTTAGAACCCACGGCTCCACACCTTAAACCCCACCGGATGAAATGAATGGTCATCATCATTCTTGATGGACAAACAACACAACACATGTGTGTGTGAGTGTGTGTGCTTCTGTCAAGACTATGTATGTGTGTGAGTGTGTGTGTGTGTGCTTCTGTCAAGACTATGTATGTGTGTGAGTGTGTGTGTGTGTGCTTCTGTCAAGACTATGTGTGTGTGCGTGTTCTTGTGTGCTTCTGTCAAGACTATGTATGTGTGTGTGTGTGTGCTTCTGTCAAGACTATGTGTGTGTATGTGTGTGTGTGTGTGTGTGTGTGCTTCTATCAAGACTCTGTGTGTGTGTGTGTGTGTGTGTGCTTCTATCAAGACTGTGTGTGTGTGTGTGTGTGTGCTTCTGTCAAGACTATGCGTGTGTGTGCTTTTGTCAAGACTATGCGTGTGTGTGCTTCTGTCAAGACTGTGTGTGTGTGTGTGCTTCTATCAAGACTGTGTGTGTGTGTGTGCTTCTATCAAGACTGTGTGTGTGTGCTTCTGTCAAGACTATGCGTGTGTGTGTGGGTGTGTGTGTGCTTCTGTAAAGACTATGTGTCTGTGTGTGTGCTTCTATCAATACTGTGTGTATGTGTGTGTGT
>JACEFZ010005640.1:150000-155000 GCA_014155875.1 Cepaea nemoralis
TCCATAGCGGGGTCATGGCTAGTCAAAACATATATGGCATTATGTAGTACCGCAGAAGGGCCATTACAGGACGTCGCAAAAACCAACGCATTCTTTTGCTGATAAGTGTTAGTTGTTTTTTAAAACAAGTTTACATTCAGTAGTTTGCCATTTTTAGAAATTATAAGATTTTAGAGGAATCGCCGTTGGGGGAAATAACACCCAATGAACGAACAAACGTTATTTCCAAAGGATCACAAATTGGGCACGCATGCCCGTCTTACATACGACCCTTCCAACCCAATCACTCATCTTTCGTACATCAATTATCTATTGTCGACTGGAGCAGGCCTCACATCGAGCGGATCTTCAACAGATGTATCGTCTTGTCCATGCAGTGATGATAAACTGTCAAGAATTGTCTCTCGTTGTCTTCCTTGATCTCTCTCTCTCTCTCTCTCTCTCTCTCTCTCTCTCTCTCTCTCTCTCTCTCTCTCTCTCTCTCTCTCTCTCTCTCTCTTCAACGTGATCGCTCTTAAACTTCGTTCACGGTGATGGCAGGGTATGAGGTTCAGTCCCTGCATCTGCATTAAGTTAAGTTAGTTGTGTATCATTTACAAGACGTTGCAGTCAACACTAACATTTTTTGCTGTTGTGATGTCATAGCAAGTTTAAGTTCCGAAGTTTGCCACTGCTTTCTGAAGTAATTTCTGTAATCAGTTTACGGTTTTCATTAGCTTCATGTGGGACTTGCTCATTGGTGTTTCTGTCTCTACGTAGTATTCTTTGCATTTTCCCCAGAAATCCACATACTCACAGCCATTAGAGTGTATCAACTTCTCTGCTCATTGTCCACGTTTCACATTCAAACAAAATTACAGGTTCTATGTAACAATTCAACACGATTTTTTTCATGTTGTAACTGGACATATATTTACTGGTCGGTATGCCGTTCTCCCTGGCGAAGGTGTTAACAACTTTCTCCGTAAAAAGACCATCAACAATTATCATCATTATCTTTATCATCGCCGGTCCCTCTGGCCGAGGGGTTACACGACTTTCTCCGTAATCCCGTTTATCCACGTAGGGTCTTGCAGCGCGCGAGAATTGAAAGCGGTTCTACCCGCGCTGGTGACTAGCGGGATAAATGAGCCGGCCGCTCAGAAAGCAATGGCAAACTACTGAGCGTAATCTTGCCAAGAAATCAACAATCATCTGAAAGATGCTGATGTTGACAGCGATATCCTGTAAAAGATACGCAAAGCAAAACATCTTTATTATCATCATCATCATTATTATCAACATCATGATTATCATCATCATCGTCATCATCGCCAATATATTACCTGACAAATGGCGTAGGTGCTCCTTTATCTCCGCAGATCGCGGTCCTTGGTGCTATGGGTCAGTTGTATTGATGATACTCGTCCATAGACCGCCTTAATCCATCGAGTTGAGTTGAGTTGATTTGAGCTGAGTTGAGTTGAGTTGAGTCAAGAACCAATATCATTGCACTCGGAGCATTCCCATAAGCGCTCGATCATTACCTTCAACAACCAGCGTAGAGTTCCAATACTCATGGTGCCCGTTGCAATCTGATTATATGTCTGTCTTGCTTTAACTGTGAAATCCAATGAGCACACTTCTCTTGGTCTGTCTCTTCTACCAAAATAGTTTCCCCTTAGATGTTTTCCAACATTCTCTGCATATCACATGACTAAATAACTGTGGACATGACTAAACAACTGTGGACATGAATAAACAACCAGGGGCATGACTAAACAACTGTGGACATGACTAAACAACTGTGGACATGACTAAACAACTGTGGACATGAACAAATAACCAGGGGCATGACTAAACAACTGTGGACATGAACAAACAACCAGGGGCATGACTAAACAACTGTGGACATGACTAAACAACTGTGGACATGACTAAACAACCATGGGCATGACTAAACAACTGTGGACATGACTAAACAACCAGGGGCATGACTAAACACCTGTGGACATGACTAAAAGAATGTGGACGTGGCTAAAAACTGTGGACATGACTAAACAACTGTGGACATGACTAAACAACTGTGGACATGACTAAACAACTGTGGACATGACTAAACAACCAGTGGCATGACTAAACAACTGTGGACATGACTAAACAACCAGGGACATGACTAAACACCTGTGGACATGACTAAAAGAATGTGGACATGGCTAAAAACTGTGGACATGACTAAACGACTGTGGACATGACTAAACAACTGTGGACATGACTAAACAACTGTGGACATGACTAAACAACTGTGGACATGACTAAACAACCAGGGGCATGACTAAACACCTGCGGACATGACTAAAAGAATGTGGACATGGCTAAAAACTGTGGACATGACTAAACAACTGTGGACATGACTAAACAACTGTCTTATCTCATCTTATTCTTCTTGTACCTTGCGGTGTCGAGGTGAAGTATAAACAGCGGGACAGTGCCCGATTATGGACTTCATGTATCGATATTCACTTTGACGTTGATATTCCCTGCGTCCATCGTTTACGTGGTCGGCCTCTTCCTCTGCTTCCCTCTGGTCTGTACATCATTGCTTGTTGTGGTATATTGTTAGTTGGTAACCTACTTGCATGGCCAGACCATTAGACTTGCTGTCTTCTAATAAAATCTAGCGCTGCTGTAACCCCCACTTTAGTCCTTATTTCTTCATTTCTGATCTTATCTCTTCTTGATACATTGAGTATTCTTCTCAGGAATCTCATTTCTGTTGTTGTGATATTTCTTTATTTCTGTCATTGTCCAAGTTTGGCATTGGTAACATAGGGTTGATAGGAAGATTGTGTTGTAAAGTGTTTTCTTAGTAGTTATTGATACATGTTTGTTCTTTAGTATTGGTGTAATTTGTCCAATTAGTTGGTTTGCCTTATTGCATCTATTTTCTGTCTCATCTTCTGATTTTCCATTTGATGATATTATACTTCCTAGATACTTAAAACTCTTTACATGTTTAAAGGGATGTTCATTTAGGTGACTTGTTGTGTTTTTTTTTTCTTCTTTAGTTATAGTAATTACCTGTTTTTACTTGTGTTAATTTTCATGTTATGTTCCCTACACATTTTGTTTAGACTATTCATGTGGTCTTGTAATTCATCTTCTGAGTTTGCTATAAATGCTTGGTCATCCGCAAACAGGAGTTCTCTAACGATGTACTTTACAGATGTTTCTTCTTCTGTGTTCTCGTCATGTGGTGTTCTTGCGGTCTCTGTTTGGCTCGTTTCTTTACATATGCTGTATGTATATATATATGTTATGAACAAGAGAGGGGACAGTACACAAACTTGTCGTACTCCGGATCTTATGGTGAAGGGTTCAGAGTGTCCTCCAGTTCCTCTCACTATGCATTAACTGTTGTTGTAAAAGTTCTACATAGGTTTGTTAGATATGTACTTTTGTTAGATATGTACTCACTCCATATTGTTTAAGCATTTCCCACGGCGTGCTTCTATCTACTCCATCAAATGCCTTTTCTTGGTAGACAAAGGCTAGGAAGAGTGTTTCATTGAATTCGATTGATTTTTCTATAAGTTGTCTACGAGCAAACATTGTTTACTTAGCTCGAGTTCTATAGTAGTTCGTATTTTTTTTCTCTCAAGAATTTTGCTAAATATATTCTCAGTGTGACTCAAAAGGGAAATGCCTCTGTATTATGTGCAGTCTCTTTTGCTGTCTTTCTAAACAACTGTGGACATGACTAAACAACTG
Source organism: Cepaea nemoralis (assembly GCA_014155875.1). Taxonomy (NCBI): domain Eukaryota; kingdom Metazoa; phylum Mollusca; class Gastropoda; order Stylommatophora; family Helicidae; genus Cepaea; species Cepaea nemoralis. The sequence continues at coordinate 153,751 of JACEFZ010005640.1, forward strand.
TGGACATGACTAAACAACTGTGGACATACCTAAATAACTGTGGACATGACTAAACAACCTTGGACATGACTAAACAACTGTGGACACGACTAAACAGATGTGGACATGACTAAACAACTGTGGACACGACTAAACAGATGTGGACATGGCTAAACAACTGTGGACATGACTAAACAGATGTGGACATGGCTAAACAACTGTGGACATGACTAAACAGATGTGGACATGGCTAAACAACTGTGGACATGACTAAACAGATGTGGACATGACTAAACAACTGTGGACACGACTAAACAACTGTGGACATGACTAAACAACTGTGGACATGACTAAACAACTGTGGGCATGACTAAACAACTGTGGACATGACTAAACAACTGTGAACATGACTGAACAACTGTGGACATGGCTAAACAACTGTGGACATGACTAAACAACTGTGGACACGACTAAACAGATGTGAACATGGCTAAACAACTGTGGACATGACTAAACAGATGTGGACATGACTAAACAACTGTGGACATGACTAAGCAACTGTGGACACGGCTAAACAGATGTGGACATGGCTAAACAACTGTTTACGCGACTAAACAGATGTGGACATGGCTAAACAACTGTGGACATGACTAAACAGATGTGGATATGACTAAACAACTGTGGGCATGATTAAACAACTGTGGACATGACTAAACAACTGTGGACATGCCTAAACAACTGTGGACACGACTAAATAGAATTGTACATGACTAAACAACTGTGGACATGACTAAACAACTTTGGACACGACTAAACAACTGTGGACACGACTAAAAAGATGTGGACATGACTAAACAACTGTGGACATGACTAAACAAATGTGGACACGACTAAACAGATGTGGACATGGCTAAACAACTGTGGACATGACTAAACAGATGTGGACATGACTAAACAACTGTGGACATGACTAAACAACTGTGGACATGACTAAACAACTGTAGACATGACTAAACAACTGTGGACACGACAAGACAGGTGTGGACATGACTAAACAACTGTGGACATGACTAAACAGATGTGGACATGGCTAAACAACTGTGGACATGACTAAACAAATGTGGACATGACTAAACAACTGTGAACACGACTAAACAGATGTGGACATGGCTAAACAGATGTGGACATGGCTAAACAACTGTGGACATGAGTAAACAACTGTGGACACGACTAAACAACTGTGGACACGGCTAAAAAACTGTGGACGTGAC
>JACEFZ010005640.1:160000-230000 GCA_014155875.1 Cepaea nemoralis
TCGCGGACTTTAATTTATTCACTAGCATGGCACTGTATCTAGCACCAGTTTCCGTTTCACCCCAATCCGGAAAATACATATAGAGTCCTTGATATCCCACATGATAACGATCATGTCTTTCCCAGCAGGTCTCACAATGCACAGATCTTCAATTACGTTTTCAACCCATTTTGAAATCTGTCTACACACGCATACACTCTCCCCTGATTCAAACAACTTTCTCCTTACAGAACCATCATTCTTCCGTGGATTTCACAAGCTTTCACGCCATCTGACCAGAGAAAATGAATAATGTCTCATTCTTCTACAGCGCAAGTCGATAGTGGGGCAGCCTTTTTGTAATCGCTATTGCGCATGTACAAACTGCTCGATCCTCATGATCTCTACATGGGGTTTTATTTAAGAGCCAGTTTGTGTCCTGAAATAAGATTTTTTGTTCTGTTGTCAATACACTTCCATACGCTTTTTAATAATATTCCTGCTACTTAATGACTTTCCTTTGTACACATATATGTGTGTTAAAGGGATGGATGGATGGATGGATGGATGGATGGAGGGAGAGGGTGGATGGATGGAGGGGTGAGGTAGGGAATGGATGAATAAATGGATGCAGGCAAGCGGACAGTTAGGAGGTAGGTAGGTAGGCAGGCAGATAGGTAGGTAGGCAGGCAGGTAGGTAGGTAGGTAAGTATAAAGGCAAGTATGTAGGCAGGCAGGCAGACAGACAGACAGGTAGGTAGGTAGGTAGGTAGGCAGGCAGCCAGGCAAGTAGGTAGGTAGGTAGGTAGGCAGGCAGGTAGGCGGGCAGGCAAGCAGACAGGTAGGTAGGTAGGTTGGTAGGTAGGTAGGTAGGACGGTAGGTAGGTGTATGGACAGAGAGACAGACAGACACCGGACCAACAACAACACTACATCAACCCTCACACTCCAGTCTCTATCCCATGCAAATTTATTTCATGGTGGCTTTTACCACGCATTACATTTAATTAGCTTCACAAATAGCGGGGCGTGTGCAGGCCACCTTTTGTTATTGTTACAGCACATGTTGTTAATATTTAGCCCTGTATGCTAATGCGACTCATTTTTCCCCATTGTGGCGAAGCGTAATCCCAGTCTGACGGGACTCCGACTACGTTAATCCTGTGAACAGTGCACCAGTCATCACTTTGTTATTAATGGAGTATTACGGTAGTGAAGTTGTGCCTATACAGGTGTATATAAGAGCTGTAAATGTTTGAGTTATGGGTTTTTATCTGTAATTTGCACTTCTGTCAAGGTTATAGTTATCATCAGGGATGATATCGACATGCTAGAAATAGCGTTTGCATAATTAGATAGCTTCGAGGCCGTTCTGAAATAGGCACGGTACACTTTCTAACCTTTGGTTAGCCAATTGGTGTTTGAGTTCAAACCTTTTCAGGTTAATTTCAGCACTGGCGTAGCCGAGGAGAGAATGTGCAAGGGGAGAGAATGTGCGTTATACTCAACTTGGCGTCTTCTTTGCAATGAGCAGACAATCTGAAAAACATCTGATGGCTGTGGACATGTGGTTTCTGAGGAAAATACAAAGAATACCATGGACAGACAGAACAAATGAAGTTCGTAAATTGATTAGAGACATTAGACGTAGACAGTAAAAAATTTTTGGGCATGTTATGAGAAGACATGAATTGGAGAACTTAATGACAACTGGCAAGATAGAAGGGAAGAGACCAAGGGGAAGACCGAGAAGTAAATACCTGGATGGCTTGGTCATGTAGCATTGTCGAGACATAATAATAATAATAATAATAATAATAATAAGTCTTTATTTTCAAAGGGTTAAGAATTGGGCACGCAGGCCCGTCTGACATTCTGCCCTTCTTCTCTATTTGCTCTCATACATTCTTTCATTCAACATCACTTATGAAGCAACTTTTGACAACAAAAGAACATTAAAACGCATGAAAAATAATCAATAACAAATGACTCACTGAGGCAGTGTTTAACATGGGCATTATAAATACCTAAGGAGGGTGTAACGTGCCATACATAAGGGAATGTTTTTTGGCTAGTTGTCGTTTGAGATAAGTTACCATTATTGTCTTTTTTGTGTTATTTGTTATGGGGGCATGTAGTCTGTACTAAGGTAGTGTTCAAACAGGTTGCGAATGTATGAATCATGATTGGTGGTGTCTTTGATTTCTTGTGGAAGATTGTTCCACAACTGAGCGGCAGAGTATGCTAAGCTTGTTTTATATAAGTCTATCCTAGGTTTAGGGACATGAAGTATATTTAGTCGTTCGCTATGTCTAGCGTTATATTTAAACAATGGCCAAAGGTAGCTTGGAGCATTTTGAAATAGGATTTTGTGAATTAGTTTGGTCTTATTAAAAAGCAGGCGCTTGTGGAGTGGCAGTAACCGGAGACGTTTATATAGGTTAGAATTGTCGGTAAGCTTTTCACCATTAATTAAACGCACTGCCCTTTTCTGGAGTGAATATAGGCGTTTTGTTATTGATTTGGAGCATCCATCCCAGACTGTGGAGCAGTAATCAATATGTGTTTGTATATGAGAAGTATAGAATATCTTTCTTGTGTTTTCGTCAAGGAAATTTTTAATTTTGGCAAGTTGGTATACATTTTTTGGCTATTTGTTTAACTAGAGCATGAACATGTGAGTTAAAAGTTAGATTTTGATCTATGATAACACCCAGTGTCTTGTGCTCGGTGACACTTTCTACAGGCGTGCTGCCAATGTGCAGCTGAAGAGTTCTCTGCGAGTTTAGAGTGTGAAGTCTTTGCCTGGTTCCTATTAACATAGACTTTGTTTTAGTAATGTTAATTTGCATGCGGTTTGCATGACTCCAGTTAACTACACTATTTATTTCCTGTTGCAAGGATAATTCTAGCACATTACGATCAACAGCGTTCGTATATACTGTGCAGTCATCAGCAAATAGATCGCAGGACGACGACAGATTTAATGGAAGATCATTTATATAAATGGCAAATAATAGAGGGCCAAGAATAGACCCCTGAGGTACTCCAATATTAATGGTAATGGCTTGAGATAAAACTTTATTGTATGATACTACTTGCTTTCTGTCTAATAAGAATGATTTTATTAATGTCACTATATTAAAACTTACTTTCATTGTTTCTAGTTTTTTAATTAGAATAGTATGATCTATCATATCGAATGCTTTCCTAAAGTCTATAAACACCGCTCCACATAGATTATTGTTGTTAATATTTTGATGCCAGTTTTCTATCATGTTTGTTAGTGCCGTATGGCAAGAATATTTTGGCCGAAATCCTGACTGACTGTCAACTATCAGTTTATGGCGAACTAAGTGATCTAGTGTTGTTTTGTGGATGTGCTTTTCTAGCGGTTTGGATAATGAGGATAATATGGAAATTGGTCTATAATTACTCATGAGACGATCGTCTAGAGGACCAGCTTTTAAATGAGGATACACTTTAGCGATTTTAAAGGCTGATGGGAAGTGACCTCTGGTTATACATTGATTATATATAAAAGTTAGTGACTCGCAGATCGCCGGTGCAGCATGGCGAAGGATCCGACTACTAATTCCATCTAGTCCTGATGAGTTATTGTTTTTTAGATTACGGAGATGAGTAAATACTTCAGTTGTCGTCATTAGCGGTATGTTGGAGGAAATGTGTCCATAGCATTTGTTCTCACAGAATGATGATAATAAAGATATGTCATGAGGCGCATCTGGTATTGCAGCCTTCAGTTGGTTTATGTTGGACTGAAAGTATCTACTGAATTGATCACATGTAACCTGATTTGATGGTAATGATTGTGATGATTTGTGTTTGTTTGTCAAGGTATTAATTGCTTTCCATTTATCTTTAGTGTTGGTTTTATCTATTACTATGTTCTTAAAATAGTTTTTCTTTTCCTTCCGAATAACATATTGAACTTTGTTTCTCAGACTACGATACATAGACAGAAACCCGGAGCTGATCCACGACTCTGGTGATCGAGTGAGATCGCAAAACATGACCGCCCCTCGCTTATCGGCATGGCACATGATGGATTTATGGAATTCAGTCCATTTTACCGCATTGCTTCCCTTCGTTCAAAGAAAAAGAAAAAGAAAACTCACTACTGTGTATTGTTATTCCCGTGTTCACTCTTTCTAGTAATATCAGGTTTCAGTTGGAGCCGGTTGTTCAGAAAGCAATGGCAAACTACTGAACGTAAACTTGCCAAGACATCAACAGCAGTAAAATACTGGTGTTGACAGCGATGTCCTGTAAAAAGGATATGGAAAAACAAAAATAACTAACAGAAGCTTAAAGGGGGAGTAACTATGAAAGCGTTTTGGTTAAATGAGAAGTAACAAGTTGTGAACATTATAACACAACAGTAATGCTCTTAAAGAAATAAAACAATTGAAAGATCTTGTCCTGGTCACGTCCTTAGGATTAAGAAACACAATTTGCAGAACTAGAAGGCAAAATTCCGAGAGAAACAAACAGGTGTAGACCAAGAAAAGCATTTACAAAACAAGCGAATGCTTATGTATCAAGTGGAGATCAACATGGAATTAAATAAATCAGCAAAAGACTACTGTGGACACATATTTTCAAGAAGCTTCTAGCTATGCCAACGGCTGAAATAACTCGTCAATAAATTCGCATCCGTTGTTTGGCGCCCACAGAAGTAAAAAAAAAAAACGGAGGTAGAGACTAGAGGTCACAATGAACAATATAAAAATGGAAAGTTATAGTTACCCCGTTACGAAAATGTTACGGACGCAGTTCATAATCCCGCATCCCGCGTTCAAAACACAGCTGCGGGGGTTTGGCAACAGAGCGCCTTGCGTTGGTTTTGTTTTTTTACTAAATGGTATGGGTGCCGGTCGTTCAGAAAGCAATAGCACAATACTGAACGTAAACTTGCCACGAGATCCATCCATCCATCATGCGCGATGTCGATAAGCATGGGCGGTCATGTTTCGCCATCCCACTCGATCACCAGAGTCGTGGATCAGCTCAGTGTTCATGTGCCGACCATGCCAAGTGGCCAAGTCATCCAGGTATTTACTTCTCGGCCTTCCCATTGGTCTTTTCCCCTAGATCTTGCCAGTTGTCATCAAGTTCTCCAATTAATTTCTTCTCATAACATGCCCAAAATATTTTGACTGTATACGTCTAATGTCTCTAATCAGTTTACGATTTTCATTTGTTTCTTGAAGGACTTGTTCATTGGTTTTGCCAAGAGATCACACAATCAGCATAAAAATGCTGCAAAGTATCCTGTAAAATGATATGCAACTAACTTTTTGTTGGTTATCCCATTGGGATTCGAACCTGGTCCCCAACTGATATTTCAAAGGCTGTAATACTTGATAACGATGGAAATGTAGTTATTCACTGCATGACAGAGTAGCTAACGAAAGAAGAAGCTTGCATGACAGACATCTAAATACACCTGCCAAAAAATTGTATTCTCCAAATGCAAATTTTGAAACCGTGTTTAATGCTAATGCTGAAAGGTTAAAGTTACTCTGTACCAGTGGCACCATCTAAAGGGGAGACTGTACTCCCATTGCTCACTTCTTTATATATACCGGCTGTTTGTGAAGTCTCACTACACTTTGTATATAGAAAAACATTTTAAAATGAAGTACATAATACCATAAAAAATGTGCTTCACACTCCACCGTGAAGCAATATGAAGCGAATGGCTGTCGTCTGCTGGAGTAATTCTTTGCACTCCAAACAGAATGGTGTTATCAACGGAAGAAAGAATCTGTTTTTTTCCAAATTTGTTCGGAATTCAAAGTGTTGTGAGATTTTATAAACACCCGGTATTTGAGGAGGAGGCCGGCAAAGAGAATAACAGCTAAGTGTGTGAAGGCTGAAGAGTAAGGGGAGAAAGATGAGGGATAGATCCAAGTAAATGACCTATTGTATTTTGGACGCCCGTTGGTGTTACTGTGTGTTAAGATGATAAACCAGCCGGCATGGTCATGCATATATACATAAACAAACTTGGAAATCATGTGACAAGAGAACCTATAATCAAACAGATCACATTTTAATTAACAACAAAAATGCATCAAACATACAACACGTTAGAAGCTATAGAGGAGATGAGTGCCACAGCGACCACGTCCTCGTTGGGGCAAAATTTAAAATAAAACTTAAGAGAGCTTTCTATGCTAAACTACAAAGGTTACACCCAACATATAACAGAGAAAAACTACAAGAAATTACAGTCAAAGAGAAATTTGCAGATGAAATAAAATGTAAACTTGAAATTCTACAAAACCCGTTGGAGGAAAGCGTTGACCAAACTTGGTTGAACATCAAGAATACAATTCAATCTACCGCATAAGAATGTCTCGGTGTGTTAACCAAGCATAGAAAGAACAGTTGGTTCAATCCAAAATGTGAAGACGCAGTCATTAGGAAAAGGAATGCCAGACAGCTATGGCTAAATGACATCAACAACATCCAAAAGGAAGAGCAATATAGAAATGAATGTAAAGAGGCTACAAAAATAGTTCGACAGCAGAAGCGAGAATATATGAGTAATATAATCAAAGATATGGAAACTAATCACCAGAAAAACTAATCCAGAAAGTTTTTTTAAAGAACTGAAGTCAATGAAACGAGGGCACCAACACAACACATATGGTTTAAAAGACAAAAATGGGAATATGATAAATACCAATGAGGAAATGTGCAACACATGGAAAGAATACTTTGTTGAATTACTAAATTGTGAAGCTCCAAGTAACACTTTCCCACAGGAAGAGGTTCTAACGTGTGAACCACAAATTGAAGAACCTGCATTTGAAGAAATCCTATATGTAATCACACGACTTAAAAACAATAAGGCAACTGGGGCTGATGGAATTGCTGCTGAATTTATAAAGGCGGGTGGCCATGCATTACATCTAAAGCTATACGAACTAATAAAAATCTGGAGGACTGAAGAATTACCCCATGACTGGAAAGAGTCATTATTGATACCTATCTTTAAGAAAGGAGACAAGTTCCAGTGTGAAAATTATAGAGGAATATCACTACTGTCCATAAGCTATAAGATACTATCCGCAGTATTACTAAATAGACTAAAACCATATTCAGAATACATATTAGGTGACTACCAGGCGGGTTTTAGACAAAACAGATCAACAATAGATCAGATATTTATCTTACGACAAATAGCCGAGAAAAATTGGGAATATAAAAGAGATCTCCATAACATTTTTGTGGATTTTAAAAAGGCTTATGATAGTGTCCATAGGAATAGTCTATGGAATGCTATGCGGGAATTTGGAATACCAAGGAAGTTAATCAACATGACCAGACTATGCATGGAAGATACTTATAATATAGTAACATATAAAGGCAGGAAATCAGACCCTTTCCAAATAACATCTGGCTTGAAACAGGGTGATGCACTATCGCCGCTACTCTTCAATCTGGCTCTAGAGAAAGTTGTAAGGAGGGTAAAGGAGGAATGTGATATTGGAGGAACATCCAAGCTGCTTGGTTATGCAGATGATATAGATATTATAGGGGAAAATGAACAAAAGACATTGGAAATATTGACTCACTTAAAGGAAAAAGCCCAACAGATGGGGCTGGTTATCAACCAAGATAAGACAGAATATATGGTAATTTCAAGAGAAGGAATGGCTAAAAACTCTGGCCACATACAAATAGATAATATGACCATTAAAAGAACGGAAACATACAAATACCTGGGTACAATCTTCAACTGCTCCAACATCATAAGGGAAGAAATACAAACTAGAATCAATTCTGGAAATAAGATATACTATGCACTACAACATCTACTAAAATCAAAGGCGCTATCTCGTAACACCAAGATCACAATATACAAAACACTGATCAGACCAGTTGTGCTGTATGGCTCTGAAACCTGGAGTACAACGAAAGGAGACGAAGCCTTGCTACAAACCTTTGAGAACAAAGTTTTAAGACGCATCTTTGGACCCATTAGGGATACACAAAGTGGAGAGTGGAAAAGAAGAAGTAACAAAGACATTTATGATCTGTTTAAGTCCCCGCTAATCACTGGTATCATGAAGGCTAATAGACTACAATGGCTGGGGCATATAGAAAGAATGGAAGATAATAGGGAAACAAAACTCGCTTACACTCAGGAAATAAATGACCGTAGACCCCGAGGTAGACCAAGAAGACGGTGGAGAGATAATACATATACAGACCTACAAGCACTTGGAATCAACGACTGGCAAGAGAAGGTCCACCAGAGAGACGAATGGAGACGGATTGTATCTGCAGAAAAGAACCTCAATGGCTCGGAGCGCTGAAGAAGAAGAAGAAGAAGAAGAAGATGATGGTCATGCATGCAGCTGTCAGTATGGCCATCGCCAGGCAACGGTGACACCGAATGTACTCACGTCTACAGTGCTGATATCTGCTAACGTGACTATGTGGACTTGCTGTGGACATTGAGTGTGTGTGTCTGACTTATTGTATCCAATTTGGGACGCAGAGGTGTTTCCAAGACACCAGGGCTGGGTTCTATACTGGCCAAGACCTATTGAAGCGTCCTCGCCGAGCGTCCTGGGTAACAGGTCCCTTTGGGGTCCTGACTGAAGTCAGTAGGATCGTTGATGCCTCCGAAGTCCTACACGGCGAGGAACCACCAGTCTGCACACCCATAAGCCAGGTATACAACAGATACTCACAGACAACAGATACTCACAGACAACAGATACTCACGCAAACCTCAAGTCCTGTATAACATCACACTGATGTTGGACACTTCATCCGACATACAGGACTTCACGTTGGAGTTCATAGCCAGCGAAAACAAGCAAGCATCCAATTTTACATCGTTTGCTCATCGACTCATAGGCAGCCTATTAGTTTATAGATGAAGGCAAGGGATACAACTTGGAAAATTAAAAAAAATATTTGAAGAGGGAGCTCTTCCGCTTGTAAAAAATACATTTATAGTTTCAAGATGGCAGACGAGTTCTGTTATGTGTACAAGTTGGGCTAGTTACTAAAGGATCATTTACAACTTCGTCGACAATTTTCAGAAGTGATTTATAATTCGAAGTTCTCTAAATATGGATGAACAAGGCTGTCCACGATGCAAAACAACAAAGTACAGAAATCCATCATTGAAGTTGATGGTAAATATATGCGGACACTCGCTGTAAGTTTCTGAAGTGAAGTTTATTTTAATTAAAATTTTAATCTTTATTTTTATTTGTTTGCCGTCTTCATTCGTAAATATATAACTAAACTGTTACCCATACTTGGACAAAGTCATTAATGAGTAATTTTTATTCTGTTGAAACTCAGCAGAAGTTTATAAATGTGTTATATAGTAAGTGACATATGTCAGCTTACTCAACTCACTCAACTCAACTGTTTAATTAATTTTGCTGCCACCACGCTGTTTATTAATTAATACGAAGTGACTATTCGCAATAGAATTGCGTATAGAAAAAAATTATATTCGCAGTAGAAGTAGATCACGTGATTATTCCTATGTAACTGTGTAGCTATATTGTAAATTTTTGTTGATGTGTTAACGTGTCCTCAGTCAGTAGCCTAGTGATAAGTGTCTCCGTCTGTCACGCGGGAGCTTGTCGTTTAAGTAAATTAATTGTTTGTTTTCATTTTCAGCAAATACGTAAAAATATTAAACATTAGGAACTAAAATATAGAACTGAGAAACTCGAAGCATGTGAATAAAGTGTGATGATCGAAGCATATTACTGTCAGCTTGGACCAGAATTATCAGGACATACACAGTTACCAATTCTTGAACTCGCCTGGGGACACAATTATTTGTAGGTATCATTATTTGTATTGGGGATACCAGTTCTGGAAAATTATTCTTGATATTTAAACAGGACTAACGTAATGTAAAAATAAAACGGGATGCCAGAAGAACGGACAGAAGTAAGAAGAAGGGTGATTCATTAAAAATTAGGCAGAATTAAACTCGCAACAGTGTACATTCCTATTTAAATTAACCACCTTCTTAGACTTCTTAATGGCTCAAACTAAAATTGACTAGTGAGCAGACACTGTGACATGTTTGTTACTTCCTGCAATTCTATTGCAAATATAATTTTTCTCTATTCACAATTCTATTGCAAATATAATTTTTCTCTATTCGCAATTCTATTGCGAATAGAGCCTCCCTAATTAATAAGTTATAATATATTTTAAATATTTTATATTACTTCGGTAATGGAACGGATGTTATGTTGTTTGTCCATCAAGAATGATGATGACCATTCATTTCATCCAGTGGGGTTGAAGGTATGGAGCCGTGGGTTCTAAGATGGCTGATAAGGCCTATTTTGGCTCGAAATGACAATGTGGGCAAAGAATGCTTGACGTTTCTGGAGGAGGATTTCCTGCAGTGGTTTTTCTGTCCTGCCTTTTCTTCACAGCTCTTGCAGTCCTGGTTGCCTCACATATGACTGCACCCTTGCGTAATGATGCACGCCACGAATTTCGGTCTCTGGCTGCAGCCTCCCAGGTGTCATGATGAATTCCAAAAGCATTCAGTGAGATTTTCAGAGTTTCTTTAAAGCGTTTCCTCTGGCCACCTTGGGAGCGTACATAACACTGAACGGATAGTGCCGCATCCAACATCGTTAATCAAAGTGCCTTTATATTATACATAATTGTATCTATCAGTAAAGTGCAGATACTTAACGCCTTTAAATATTACTACTATTACTGTAACACAAACACTCCAAAACACACAAGATAATACGTAATAACATGACCAATCAGTGTTCGGTACATTTCAAACACATCGTATGAATGATAAGGTTGATAATATTGTAACAACTTTATAAAGCTGAAAAATTAACGCAAAATCAATAAATAACTATATGCAGTATTACTGCAGCTGTGAATAATGAGAAAACAAGACCATTCAACACAGCTCATTTTGAACCACTCGTGTGCAGTATAATTGTGTGTCTAAATAAAATGTAACTAGCACAATAATTGGGGCATCTGTAGTCAGTGTTATGTATGGGTTAACTGCATGTAACCATGACAACAATGCTGCGTGTCCTTTACAGAATGTTGCGATAACCCCAACTCCATGTTGATTGACTACGTTATTGTACATTCAGTAGTTTGCCATAGCTTTCTGAATGAGAAAACATTGAGTCTATCTGACCGTAGTAACTAGTTAGCTAATAATAATACTAAATATCTTAACATTGATGACACCATATTGTGTTAGTTAAGTTAGTTGCATATCCTTTACAGGACATTGCAGTCAACACCAGCATTTTTTGTTTATTTTGGTTTGCTGTTGTGATCTCTTGGCACGTTTACATTCAGTAGTTTACCATTGATTTCTAAACGATCGGCACCCATACCAATTCGTAAACAACCAACGCAGCGTGGTCTACTGCTAAATCAAGCGCAGCTGTGTTTTGAATGTGGGTATGAGATCACGAACTGCGTCCGTAACCCCTTCACCATGGAGCCGGCACCATATTGTGTAGTTTAACATATTTGCTACTTGTATTTATGTCATTGGGTTGCAGTTTATGAAGCACTCCAGTAAATTTATTTTGTGAATTAAATGCACCACTGGGATTGACACTAGTTAGGCTATTCAAGGGAGAAGCAACTATGGTCTCTGCTGAGAAGAAGTCTGTCACGGACAACTCTGCAAGAGAGTCATACCTTTCCCCATGGTGTTGGTATGCAGTCAGTATCCATGTATTGCATTCACTGCCTGGAGTTCTCACAGACATAAATGAATCTTTTGCTACCAAGATGGAACCAAGTCATCCCCAGTTCAAGTCGTGCAGAAGTGAACAATTCAGTTTGTACGTTGTGACAAAATGTAGTGTGATAGCTTACAATCTGGAATACACTAATGTGAACAACTCAGTTTGTACATTGTGATAAAATGTAGTGTGATAGCTTAAAATCTGGATTACACTATATGTAATTTTGTTTTTCTAAACACTGCAGTATTCTTTTTCCCTTGACTCCCCACTTAGAGATAGGCCTTCAACCAACTCATTCAAGATGCCCTATCTTTTTCTGTCTCATGCAACTCCATCTGTATTCATCCCATGTTATGCATCTCTGTCTGGAATTTGTTTTAGGAGGTTCCGCTTTTTAATTTTCCCTGTGAGTTTCTGACAAAGAATTTTCTAGTTATACTATTCTCAACGTTAAGCACTGCAGTGTTTAATTTCTAACTTTAACAAAACAATGTAGAAATGTAAATTTTGTTTCTGAAAAACGAAACACAAAAGGAAGTTAGTAATAAGGAAGAGTTATAACTGGACATTTCCATCCACAGATGTGAGAGCTGTGTGGAAGCACTGTTCGTCAAAGGATCTGGTGCATGCCCTGAGTGTGAAACTCCATTAAGAAGATCAAACTTTAAGCTTCAGATATTTGAGGATGCATCCGTGGAAAAGGAGATTGACATTAGGAAAAGGATCTTGAGAGAGTAAGTTGAATGTCTCTCTCTCTCTCTGTCTCTGTCTATCTCTCTCTCTACGCTCGCACATGCGCACGCACACACACACACTCACACACACACACACAGAGATATGGGCAATAGAAGTGGACATAATATGAAGATTTATCTAATCTTCCATACTCCATCTAGATGGAGTTTGAATATTGGAGGAGTTACAATCCACGACATTGGAGGAGTTAAATCCACAGCATTGGAGGAGTCACAATCCACAGCATTGGAGGAGTTACAATCCACAGCATTGGAGTAGTTACAATCCACAGCATGAGATCAGTGTCACTGTGGGCCATTTATGGCTTTGCCAAGATCATCAACCCCTAAACCGGTCAGTTGGACTTTAGAAAAAAGGGTCATCTCATCCTTGACTTGGGGACGTAAATTACATGTACCTCAGAAGTCAGACTGGGCTAGCTTGATGGCGAGGGACACTAATAATAGGGGAAGCTATCCACACGCAAAACCAGGCCAGTGTACTTGAAATAGGAGCATGTGTATGGACTACGCTTGAGTTCAAAACTAGCAACGCTATAATAAAATATAATAATGATGCTCATTTATGTAAAATTGTAATAAAAACGTAAGAGTAAAACATAGAGAACAGAGTTTAACAACTATCCTTACTATCTCTATTTTTATAGTGAACAGTAAAAGGGAAACTATGTCACTTTTGACCCCTCCATTATATGTGTCCTATATTTAAGGCCTTATATACGTACATAGTAGGATATTGAAACGCAATAAATGTACATTAATACATGAATACTTGTGTGTAGCACTGCGTGGCATTTAGCAGGAAGGTGAAGCTGACGAATACTTGTGTGTATCACTTACAACAGAGAGTTGCTTATCCTGTACAGATTGCAGTCAACACCAGCAGTTTTTGCTGTTGTGACCTCTTGGCAAATTTACGTTCAGTAGTTTGCCATTATTTTTTTCTGAATGACCGGCACCCATACCATTTTATTAAAAACCAATGCAAGGCGGTCTGCTGCCAAATTGCCAGCATCTGTATCGAACACGGGTTTGTGGGATTACAAACTGCATCCATAACCCCTTCACCATGGATTGTGTATTAAAATGAAGGTTAGAAACCCAGGCTCCACTAGATAGCTAAAAACAATGTGTACACATGTTTATATGAACTTCTAAATATTTGTTTTGCAGTTACAATAAAAAGCAAGAAGACTTTCCTAGCCTGAGAGAGTACAATGATTATCTTGAAATGATAGAAACTATTGGTAAGTTGATGATACAAATGTAATGATTACTTTGAAATTATAGTAAATAAGGGTAAATAGATGATACAAATGTCATGGGTCCATTATGTAGGTGTATTTTCTCTTCTTTATTAATACTTTTGATGCTAAAAAAGGTTAAGTTAGTTGCATAGCAGTTACTGTGGGGGTGTGAAATGTTACACCTTGACATGTTCTAGGTCATGGCATGAGGTGGGGCGGCCAGTTCCCTTTATTGTCATCTTTCCTTCCCAGACAATGAAAAATTAGGCAATTTAAAGGTGAGAGAATCAACATCATTGCACCGGGTTTTATCCCATATGGCTCTGTCTTTTTCTGCAGGGCGGCCTGTCAAAAGTGTCACATAGAGCACAAACTCTATAGCTCTAGTGACAATCTTGAGGAGTTTCCAAGAAAAATGCACTCGTGAACCAAACGACTTGGCCCGGAATCGAACCCACAACCTTCGGAGTGCGAGGCATATGGCTTGACTACTTCGCCACGGAGGCTGCCTATTATCTGGTGCCCCATTTTGTGAGGTTGGGTCGACTACTTCGCCACGGAGGCTCCCTATTGTCTGGTGCCCCCATTTTGTGAGGCTGGCTTGACTACTTCGCCACGGAGGCTGCCTGTTGTCTGGTGCCCCATCTTGTCAGGCTGGGTTGACACTCGAGCCATACTGGTCTGAAATGATAATCCTGCCTCTTCTGGGAATCAAATCCTGATCACTATCTTGCTAGGAAAGTGAACGAATGACCAGGCCACCATCACATGTATCCACGCAAAATTAAGTCAGATGCCTTCACCCCAAAGTTTGGCTGCTGTAGATTTCCAGCATTTCCCGGGATAGTTAATACGGTCGACAAATGCCTGAAGAAGTCGGATGAGTCAGCCGAAAGGTGTAAATATCGCAGCTCTGCTGTAAACAGGCACAACACAATTATGTCTAAAACAACATTCCGGATGAATGCAGAAGATCTCCAGCATTTTCTGTTTCCGGCATTTTCTTCCTCCAGCATTTCCCATCCTGGCAAAAGGACACACTCTAAGGTTCTGTGTCCGTTATCTTCCCATTGAAACTTTTGTTTTCCTCTGTCACACTTGGCTTTCACCTTTTTACAGCACAGAATCAGATAACGTTTAGTTTTATATCAGCATGAAGGAGGTCAACGTGGCTGAATGGATAAGAACATGTTTTTTTTTTTAACATCTGGTGTGCTGATACCGAGGTAAGGGGTTCAATCTCTACACCGGACAGCTGACTAAAATGTTGACCTATCGTCCTTGATTTTATGATGTAAATTACAAGTACTTCTGATGTTGGAGTGGATTCACCTGACGGTGAGGGACACTGGTAATAGGGAAAGCTAATCCACACACAAAATTCAGTCTAGCGCTGCTAGAAGTAGTGTGTAAGGACTACGCTTGAGTTCAAAGCGACCGAGCGGGGAAAAGAAATCATCATCATCATGTTGCAGGTCCTCTGCAGAATGTCTCATCACTGCTCACCAAAAAGAGTCTCCATCATTTGCGTGTTTCTCTGCCGCAGGAATTGTCATCGCTAAGATTTCTTTGTCCTGTGTCCATTCTTTGTGCCAGTCAGCCCTGCCTCTTCTTCCTGCAGCCATGCCTTCCATCACTCTTGGTTCTAGATCACTGTGCAGTTTTAATATAACAAAAGTACAGAAATATCTTGGTTTTCCATGATAATTCGCCTGAAAGCAATCGGCGAAACTGAAACTGACGAAAACTGAGTTTATTATTTCCATATGAATCAATGTAAATCCATTTAATTTGTTCTAGGTACTTAAAAATACATACCAAAACCACACTTTATAGAGAATAAATATAATGTTTAACACTAAAAACAATAAGAAATTGGCAGCGAGATCACATGGACAATGAGATTTGAGCACATTTGATTTTATCTTATGTGTGTTGAAACTGAAAAAGGCAAAATAAACACATTACACCAAATATTGTATACGCAGTAATCACTGTATACACACTTATCACTTACATATAATTGTAGTATTAGTGCTTGCAATCAATTTTTAAAAAAAACATAGACAGCATGGGGTCTCTTTGTTTATGCAAAGTTGAAAGCGAGGACACGCTGACAAAATCCGAGGCAACGGACAAAAACCAACACAAAATTTTCATGGTGTGTACAAATAGCATCATGTGTGCAAATACCACAGTGTGTACAGACTTCATGTGTACAAACAGCATAGTGTGTACAAACAGCACCGTGTGTACAGGCATCTTGTGTGCAAATATCACCATGTGTTCAGACATCATGTGTGCAAATATCACCATGTGTACAGACATGTGTGCAAACAGCACCGTGTGTACAGACATCATATGTGCAAATATCACCCTGTGTACAGACATGTGTGCAAATATCACCGTGTGTACAGATGTCATGTGTACAAATATCACAGTGTACAGACATCATGTGTGCAAACAGCACCGTGTGTACATACATCGTGTATGCAAACAGCATAGTGTGTACAAACAGTATTGTGTGTACAGACATCATGTGTACAAACAGCATTGTGTGTGCAAATATCACCGTGTGTACAGATATCATGTGTACAAATATCAGTGTGTACAGACATCATGTGTGCAAACAGCACCGTGTGTACATACATGTGTATGCAAACAGCATAGTGTGTACAAACATCATGTGTACAAACAGCATTGTGTGTACAGACATCATGTGTACAAACAGCATTGTGTGTACAAACATCATGTGTACAAATAGCACCGTGTGTACAGACATCATGTGTGCAAATATTGTGTGTGCAAACATCGTCGCATATACAAACAGCATCGTGTGTACAAACAGCATGATGTTTACAGTAAAGCTATAAAGTTGTAAGTCCTATATATTGTTTAAAGCCATGCCAAGGACCAAGATCTGTGGAGAGTCATGAACGCCTTTGCCAGTTTGCAGAGTACATGATGATGCTGATAATAAAAACACTTCCAATTACCCTAAGTCTACCACCACTGAAATCATGCATACTGCTGTCATCATATGTATTCTTGACAGTTATCAAATGTATATGTAACGTGTGATCTGATTTGTTTTGCAGTGTTCAACCTAAGCAATAACATTGATGTTGATAACACAAAAAGGATGGTTGAGCAGTACAAGAAAGAGAATAAAGACCAAATTAGAAAGAACCTATCAAAACAGGTAAGAGAAATAGCTGTGGGCATCAAGCACGAGCTGCTCAGATTCTTGTTATTTTGCAGTTTCTTTAAGATTATTGAAGTCATAGGATACTGACACTCTGCCTTCTTGACAGACAATATTTATTGTATTTAACAGAAAAAAGGCATAGTACCTCTCCATAACACAAAGCCTGAGCTGAATTGTAAAGACCATGTTTTGCCCATGATCCCTCTCTCTGTCAGTCAAGTTCACTCCCGAGGAAAGATAACACCAATACATCAGCAAATGGATCAGCAAAGTAATGCTCTGTGTCCACCTATCAGAGCTTTGATTCTAGACCAGTTGCCGACCAAGGCTTAGGGCCTGGTCTGGACAACTAGTCTTTAGGGTACATTTCCTCATAATAAGATGAGGCCTGTATCCTCCCAGTTGTGGTCCTCCGCCCGAAGCTGTTGACACAATGTCATGTGTCAGGTTTGGTGAGCACCGCCCATCATTCAGTATTAACAGAAATCAGGTGGTACCGTCTATTGTCATACAGTAGCTCAGTCATATCTGACTAACTTGTAGGATAATAGTGCATGCAATGAGATGCCAGTTACCTAAATTGGTAAATAGAGCTAAACTAGGAGGCGTGATCAAATAAAACCCATCCCGGTGGCTTCATTTCACACATAGGAAAGGTATAGCAGCAGGTGAGACAAAATTAAACAAAACACCTGTTAAGGAGCAAGTACGCACCTGGGCTTATCAGAAAAAGTATGTAGGCAGCATCCCATCTTGGCTTACCAGAAGAAGTCTGTAGGCATTTAGACAGCATCCCACAGCTTAGGCAGATGGTGGATACCGCCCACAAAACACACTGGTAGCTCATTGAACCATTTGGTCATTATGTCTGCATTGATGTAATATGCCATGGGAAGGCTTCACTTTGTTGCTTGTCCAAATCTTGCAATCTCCAACAGCATGCATCAGCTTGTGGGTTGACACCCTTCCATGACAGAAGGCTATGAAGAATCTTCTTATGCTGTCTTCTTCTACCTTTCTTTCCTCAAATCTGTCTGTTTGTCACAATATGTTCTAGCTTCTATATTTTCTTAATATGATCATACACAATTATGACTGCCTCTTTCTGATGTTTGTGATAGTTGTCTTCATGCCTTAGCTTCTTTCTCACTTTTTGATTGCTTATTTTGTCTGGCCAAGGAATTTTCAGCATTCTGTTGGGTAAGACATTTAGCAAATTTAGTAGCCAGAAATATACCAGAGAGAGAGAGAGAGAGATGGGGGGGGGGGGGGGGGGGGGGAGTTAATCGATCTTCAGGAATCCCTCTGCAGTCAACAGGTCATAAAACGTCAAATATGGTCATCACGGAACATTTGCAGATTAGCAATCATAGCGTTAACAAGCAGACAGCATTTCATATGCTGTATTCCATGAATTGATTGCTCAAATATATCTAAACATGATCTATTAATCGATTCCCACCATTACTATGTAAACAGGACTTCCTGTTAAGTGTTAGACTTCTGTGGATATAGCATTCTAGGCATTTGCACAATATCAGCGACGATGTACATCATATTTCAGCAAAAGTATCATTTAGTTCTTCACTTAACATGATATATACGAGGGTAAGTTAATAAGTAAGTCATAAATGGCTGTAGAAAAATAGCTAATATGATAAAAACTTGAAACCAGTTTATTTGTATACATACATTGTCCCTTTATTTCTCAACATAATTTCCACCAACATTGATGTGCTTATCCCATAGTTTTATCAATTCTCCTAAACCGACTGCAAAGAACTGTGTGCTCTGTTTTCTGAACCACGTTTTCACTTCACATTCAACTTTGGCATCATTCACGAAATGTCTCCCACCAAGGTGGGTTTTCAATGAACTTAGGCCCTAGCGATTTCCAGTTAAGCGGTGCATAGTTGGGTAGAAAAAGTTACGAGGGTGAGTCAATAAGTAAGTCACACAGTTCTGTGGGATGGCAGGTAAATGAAAACAGGGCACACAGATCAATGCTGTCGGTTTAGGTGAACTGATAAAACTATGGGATAAGTGCATCAATGTTGGCGGAAATTATGTTGAGAAATAAAGGGACAATGTATGTACACAAATAAACTGGTTTCAAGTTGTTATCATATTTAGTTATTTTTCTACAACCATTTGTGACTTACTTATTAACTTACCCTCGTAGCTCTGCAGTATGCACCTGATGAGATGCAGCAAAATATGTCAGGCAAGAGATCGAGCAATATTTTGTTTTTGGCGTCTGTTTAAATTCACTAAGGGAATACATTAATTTGAATTTTGTAAAACCACATGTGTGAAGCTTCTGGTGATTTCTTTGCTTGTCCAGGATTCACAGCTATATGCTACAACTGGTTCTGTGTAAGATGCAAGAATTCTTTTTCTAACCTCCAATGACAAGTATTTATTGCTTAAAAAAGATGTTATTCATTTTATAAAATGCAGGTTTTGCTTGTTCCGGGCTGGGTTTTTTTTTTTAAATCGCTTTAATACATTTTACATCTGATGTTATCCATGTGCCTAGATATTTGGATTTCTGCACTTGCTCCAAATTAGCACTTTTTAACTTTAATTGTTTAATTAGACATGATGTGTTTCTTTTGTATTACCATTCAAGATGAGGCCCATCTTTTCACTTTATGCTACCACCGTATCTATACTCTTGTTTTGTAGTTCACTTTAGTCTCGGGCAGTGCTTTCATTAAGTCACTCTCTTCTAATTGTGATTGGTTGTTTGGAAACCTCTAGAAGACTTGAGTTGTTGCTCTTGACTTAGCTACATTATCATTCTGAAAAGGGAGAGTCTGGCATATGAGACTACGACCTACAACATGAGACTAGAGGTGGAAGCAGTAACAGCAGCATTACGCTGGTTAGAGGAGACCACTGCAACACACATTGCATTCACAACAGATTCAAGGAGTATGCTTAGTAAGATGGAGAAAGGAATGTTTCGTGTGGAATGGCCATCTTCGCTTCAGAGGTCACAGATTGAGAATTAAATGGATACTTTGCCCTGACCATACGGGAGTGTAGGGGAATGAATAGGCTGATAGACTGGCAGGGAATGCACCTCTAATATCCCATGTGGCTGGTAAGGTTTGTTCACAACACTTCATAGTTGTCTTGTTCAACAGTGAACTGCATATTCGAGTGAAAAATGGATTGTTGGTGCTCTGCCAATTTGGTCTTGTCGAAGCTACTGTTTCCTTGTTTTGTTCTCATGGAGCGTTGAGAATTTCATGTGATATTTTACAGGCACAGAAAAGGATCAATTATGGGGTCACCCATTGCTATGAAGTTGAAACCGTATGACTACAACTAGTTCACAGTTTAGAGGTAACATCTCATAGTGTAAAATTGCTGGGCAAATGTCCCACGAACCAAGTTTTAGAAGTCTTGCTCACAACAGTTGATCTCATAGTGTAAAATTGCTCGACAGATGTCCCACGAACTAAATTTTAGAAGTTTTGCTCACAATAGTTGACAAATTAGATTGAACATCTCATAGTGTAAAATTTCTGCACTGATGTCCCACGAACCAAATTTTAGAAGTTTTTCTCACAACAGTTGACCATTTAGAGAGAACATCTAATAGTGTAAAATTGCTGGCCGATGAGAGACCTCATACCCCATATTTAACAGCTGGTGGAGGAATGATCATTGCCATCATGTTTCCACTGGTGGACAGAAATACAGAGCATAGTTTGTTCCATTTGCTGTAAAACTTCAGTATGTGTGCTCTTCATATTTGTCACAGAGCAAAGATGATGAATACCTGGAGCTGTTGATTGAGCAAGAACAGTATGAATCCTCCATGAGAAAGAAGATAATGACAGAGGATGAAAAAAGAGAAAGAACAGCTAAAAGAAAGCACAAACAAGCTTTGATTGATGATTTGGTAAGCTATTTTACATTTTAATTGAGTTGATTTTCAGCATATGTTCTGGTTTTGTTTTTTCTGATAATTTGCATTATACATAAACATCTTATTTCTCATGGTTTGCCTAGTGTGTTGATGTAGTAGAGTAATTTCTTGTAATTCCCATAGTTAGTTAGTTAGTAAACAGATCGTCCTCATTGCACATCAAACTATTAGTCTGTAAGTGCTCAGATGCTTTCCTCAGTATCTCCCGCAGTGTGTAGTGACTGACAGCACCAGTTGGCTATTATTCTATGGCTTCACACAAGACACTCTAATCTAGCTTGACCTCGTTTAACTTGTTCTAGCAGTCGGATCAAAGTTGCAGATTCACATCCATCCACTGCAGGTCCGCATGACCGAATGGGTAAGAACATGTGTTCTTAAACATCTGTTGCGCTGATGCCGAGGTTAGCAGTTCAACCCCTACACCGGACAGCTGGACTAAAATGTTGGCCTGTCGTCCTTGACTTTGGGATGTAAATTACAAGTACCTCTGAAGTCAGAGTGGGGGGGGGGGGGTCGCCTGATGGCAAGTGACACTGATAATAGGGAAAGCTAATCCACATGCAAAATTCAAAGCGAGCGAGCGCCAAAGAAAACATCCATCCATTGAGTCATTTACTTATCCTGCTTCCCTGAGGGTGTTCAGAGTGACAGCCTGATCTGATTATCATCCGCTGCCTACTGCAACCAGGCCCTCAAGCCTGTCAGTTAACTCTTACACTTGTGTTCCCAGGCTGAAAAAGGAAACATATATTAGTCAGCCTTGAACTCCTCAGACCCCTCTGCCGTACGTCCACCTTGACGAGGTAGAGGGGCTTGAGCGTTCCAATGACCCCAAGAGCTATGCCGACGGTAGCACAGCTACTGGTAGGGCCACCCATGTCGGACAGGTCAAGGGAGAGGGACCAGACGAAGCGACGTACAAACCTGCTGCCTTGTAGGTAGACTGGGGACAGTCAAAGGCTAGGGAAAGCATCCCGAACAAATGCTTGTCGAAATCGGATGTACTGAGCCACAGGCTTGACAAAGAAGTGCAACGTAACTTTATCATTTCATGATGCCACAGATGAAAATTAATCGTTATGGTGCTAATCCCGTGAAGTCCCATCAGGCGGTGATAGTGCCGGGCCCCCTGCCTCGAGGGGGTCCACCCATGACTACTGGTGGTCACCTTCCCCTGTGCTGTGGAGTCAAGGCACAGAGGAGTAGGTTAAGAGCTATTGACCAAACACCCCGGACACTCAACATACTACAATGGAATGCAGAAGGAGTTTATAACAAGAAAGCCTCCCTAACACAGCGTCTTCATAAAGATAGAATAGATGTGGCATGCATTCAAGAGACACACCTCAACGCCAATCGCACATTTTCAGTCGAGGGATATCAGGCCACACGTTTCGACCGCGAAGGACACAAAGGAGGAGTTGTAATACTTACACGAAATACAATACCTTGCAGCGAAGTATCTGTGATCTCTGACAACCAAACGGAAATTATAGGTGTTGATATAATGATAAAGGACGTGAAAATAAGAATTTACAATCTGTATAGCCCGGCAGATAAGGATCTTACACTCTCAAACATGGAAATAACTGACACAAATTGCATTGTTGTCGGAGACTTTAATAGCCGTTCAGAAAGATGGGGATACCCAGATACTGACAAAAGAGGAGATGAAGTGGAGGACTGGGAAATAGACTCAAATCTCCATCTACTCAACAAAGCGGATGACACACCGAGCTTCTACTCTAGAAGATGGATTACCACTTCTACTCCAGACTTAGCTTTCTGCACAGGAGACATCCTCCACAAAATCGATCGCCATGTGCTTGACCAATTAGCAGGTAGTGACCACAGACCAATCAAGCTTGTAATAAATATGGAGTATGTTCCACAGGAGCAAAAGCCTTTGCCCCGTTGGAATTACAAACGAGCAGATTGGGACAGATTTGCCATACTAACAGACAAATATTGTGAAAACATAAATACACGATATGGCAACATGAAGCAAATGGTGGAAAGTCTAAACAGAGCAATAATACAGGCGGCCACTGAGTCTATTCCAAGAGGAGCGAGGAAAAATTACAAACCATACTGGACTGAAGAACTACAAATTTTGGAGGACAAAGTTGAAGATGCTAGGAAGACCGCAGAGAGAGAACAAACAACTGAAGCGAACATCTCTCTCAAAGCCATCTCAGCAAAATATAAAAGAACAGTAAATCAAACAACAAGAGATTGTTGGAGGAAAAAAACAGAAAACCTGAATTTTGACAGGGATGGAAACAAACTATGGAAACTAGTGAAAGCCATGAACAATGAAGGACCTAGAAACAAACAAATAACAATTAAACAAGGAAATGCCTTGCTGACAGGAAAAAAGGCTGCAAATGCACTAATGGAACACTATGCCAGTGCAAACCACATTGATATTACAGGCGAACAGAAGAAAGCAATCAAAGATAAACAGATACATCATAGATATACAGAGACAGCAGCAGAATATATGATGGCAAATCTAACAATGGAAGAAATGGAACAGGCAATGAGTACCCTAAAAAAGAAGACATCACCAGGAAAGGATGGAATCACAAATGAAATGCTAATAGGACTAGGCACTAAGGCAAAAAAGAAACTATTAGCAGTCCTAAATTACAGCTGGAAGAGGGGAATAGTCCCACAGGCATGGAAGGAAGCTATACTAATACCAGTCCCAAAGAAAGGAAAAGACCTGGAAGAACCAAATGGCTATCGACCTATCAGTCTTCTTAGCTGTGTAGGAAAATTAATGGAACGCATTATCAATTGCAGGCTAACATGGCATCTGGAAGAAAACCAACTCTTAACACCTCACCAAGCAGGATTCAGAAAGTACAGATCCACTGAAGATCAAATAACCTATATAGCTCAGGAAATAGAGGATGCCTTCCAAGAGAAAAAGCACACACTAGCGGTCTGGATAGATTTAGAAAAAGCATTTGATAAAGTATGGAAGGAAGGACTGAAAGTAAAACTGCAAAAAATGCATGTTTGTGGGAAAATGTACAAATGGATCAGCCACTACCTTGAGAACAGAACTGCCAGGACAAAAGTACAAGGACAAACCAGCAAAATGATGCTGTTGGAGCAAGGTGTCCCCCAAGGAGGAGTTCTTTCACCAACATTATTCCTAGCATATATAAACGACATCACGGAAAATTTTCCAGCCAGAGTACACACATCATCCTTTGCAGATGACCTAGCCATATGGACATCTGAAGAATATATTAGTACAGCTAACAGCAGAATACAGCAAGCTCTATTAGCGCTAGAGGACTGGTCAAAATCATGGCTAGTGAAGATAAGTGAGGAGAAAACAACATGCACAGTGTTCTCCCTCTCAACTAAAACTCAGCAACCTAAGCTGGTATTGAATGGAAAAATATTGCGCCATGAAGAAAATCCAAACTATCTAGGAGTCACCTTTGATCGTCGCCTGACATGGAAGACACAGGTTGAGAAAAATCGAACAAGAGCAAGGCAAAGAATGGCAATCATGAAAAAGCTTGCTGGTACAACGTGGGGAGCAGATGAGAAAGTTCTCAAGAAGTTATATACTGGACGGGTGAGGCCAGTACTGGAATATGGCATTGCAGCTTGGGCAACAGCAGCTAAGTCAAACTTTAACAAAATAAGTAGAGTCCAAAATCAAGGAATGCGAATCATAACTGGAAGCCTGAAGACAACGCCTATTAATGAATTAGAAAAGATAACTTGTTTACAACCAATGCAGGATAGAAGAGATAGCAGAGCCCAGCAACAAGCTGAAAAATTTAGAAGATTGACAGACCACCCTATGTATAAAAGGTTTAGTGGTTTTGGAAAGGGAAGACTGAAGCGTAGCAACTTTGTAGAAACTGCAAAACGAAAAATTAGGGAAGATCCCATACTTAACATA
Organism: Cepaea nemoralis; assembly: GCA_014155875.1. Classification (NCBI taxonomy): domain Eukaryota; kingdom Metazoa; phylum Mollusca; class Gastropoda; order Stylommatophora; family Helicidae; genus Cepaea; species Cepaea nemoralis. Next base: position 184,850 of record JACEFZ010005640.1, read on the forward strand.
TCAACAGTCAAACCCATTTACAATGCAGACAAGTTCCCAGCTTGGAGACAGCAGCAACTGCCTGAGATGATAGAAAACATTCCTGGTATTGAGAAAAAGAACACTCAGCATGAAACCGAAAGAAGAGAAATAACCCTAAACTACATAAAAGAACATTACCCAAGCAGGAATTGGACCCATGCATATACAGATGGATCAGCCAAAAATTCAGTAGAGAATGGAGGAGGAGGAATTCTCCTAAATTTAAAAAATGGAGTGAAAAAAACACATTCAGTGGCAACTGGAAAGTTTTCAAGTAACTTCAAAGCGGAGGTAGAGGCTCTGAAAACTGCAGCAGAAATGCTCTTGATGGAGGAAAATAAAGAGACACAAATAGCTATCTTTACAGATGCAAAGTCAGCTGTCTCAATACTGAAGAGCAAAAACAGCACAGAACTAGCTGACCTAAGAGCAGCACTCCATGGTCTATGCCAGAAATCCAAAAAAGTTGTAATACAGTGGATCCCATCACATTGCAGTATACCTGGAAATGAAGAGGCTGACAGACTGGCAAAAGAGGGCGGACGACTACCACAGCCTGACATAGACATAACCTATAATGAGGTAAAGAGGTTGATTAAAAGCACTTATAGAACCAAATGGGAATCAGAGCATCCAGGCCACCAGAAGGATGATGCATATTACAAACTCGACCGAAGAGAACAAGTAGCAATCTTCAGACTCCGCACAGGACATAACAGGCTGAAATACCACTTGTTCAACAAACTAAAGATAGGAGATACAGATGAATGTAATTGTGGAACTGGTAAAATGACAGCTAAACATTTGCTGCAAGAGTGCCCAATATATGCAGAACAGAGAAAGATATTTTGGCCCACACCTGCTTCATTCGAGGACAAGCTTTATGGAGATATCAACAAGCTCAAGTCGACTGCAGCATACTTTAACTGTATTCAGGTTGACATTTAAATGTACATGAAGAAGTATTTAGACTGCCACACTTCATACCACAGGCATGTCGGTTACACAAGCCTCCCAGAGGCATGAAATGGAATATTGCTTGGATAGCAAATCCATTACGTGGAAAGTCCGAATCGAAAGCTCACTGTGTGGGCTTCATAAAAGGTGGAAAAAGCGTCCTAGTGGCACAAAATGGAATATTGCTTGGATAGCAAATCCATTACGTGGAAAGTCCGAATCGAAAGCTCACTGTGTGGATGTCATCTGCAAACATGCATTCTTCTGGCTTCTGGAAGAACAGCCTATGGTGAACGGAAGGCCCAATATACGGAAGTGAGGCTAAGCAGCCATGTGCAGGACGTGACGATTCCTTGGGTGAGCCCAGTACCAGAGCGCTGTGTGATGGCTCTGCAATTATGGAAGCCTCCTTGGATGGCGGGGAATGCCCATGGTCTGCCCCTGCCTTCCCTTGAGGGCCGACCAGGATGCCTTTGGCTGTTCTATATGGGCCAGCTGGGATGGGAGATGACACCACAACAGTGAGAGTCTAACGTCCTAAGAAACCCCCCGGGAAGGTTAACCCGGTCAACAAATGCCCGCAGAAGTCGGATGTGTCGGCCTAACGGCGCAAGAACGCAGCTCTGCTGTAAACAGGCACAGCTCAGTCACGTCCGAAAAAAAAAAACTCCGGATGAACGAAGAAGAAGAAGAACTCCTCAGAGATTCAAACCATTGCCTTCTGGTCCAGCCCTTCTCAGTCTCCCTTAGCATATTCATGAAGTTGCTGAGAAAACATGCATGGGTGAAAGTATTTGTCTCCAGCCACGCTATTGCCTTTATTACTGCCATGACCTCCAGGGTTAAACTGTTCGTAGTCACAGCAAAAGCTCTCATGTATTCCTTAATAGTTTTACTTCCAAATTGGGCCATGAAAGTTCATGAGTTCTGCATGTGGCCCACAACAGATCTATCTGTGTAGCTGATTGCATCACCCTGGGAAGACTTTTCAACCATCAGTGCCTATATTTTGCCTCACCAGTCATTGGGTTTTGTTGTTTGCATTCAGTGTCCAGTCTAATGCAGACTGGAAACGATGTACTGCAGCCATTCTGCACCGAGTTCTATGTCCTCTAGTGGTGTTTACTAGCAAGGTCTCAAGGCAATGACCATCATCACTGTCATTATCAAACTGTCATTTACTTTGCGGTGTATGGCAAGAGGGTCTTGAGCCTGAGAAATTAAGGCCACCTGGCTAGGGCGGTCGTCATGAACTGTGCAGGCTAGAGTTCTTTTTTCCCCAACAGAAAAAAACTCCACACCTTATGTAGGATTCAAACCTGGGTCTCCCGAAAGGAGAATCCATCATTCTAGCCACTCAGCCAGCCTCTCCTCATCATCACGATCATCAAGTGAATTACTGATGGCATGGGCGGTCATGCTTCTCCTCATCTTGCAATAAATCTTTCCAGTTGTCACATTGTGTTCTAGTTTTTGTCTTTCACAATATGGCCAACAATGATGAATGCCTCTTTCTGAGCTTTTGCTTGGATTATTCTGTAAATTGTATTTTTGTTTTGTTACTCTTTCCATTTGTTGACATTGACCCTAGGTAATTGAATCTTTTGTGTTCCTCTCTTACTTGGTTGTGACCATAACATTTGTATTTCTGTTCTTTAGTTGTAGTCCTTTTCACTTTTTGTAGTTATGAATTCAACCCATTCTTGCAATGTATCTAAATTTTGTGCTATAAAAAGCACTTTGATATCGAATTTAAGCAAGGATTACAAACATACACTTGAACAGAATCCAAGCAAGACTCCAGAGATATTTTCTTGGTAGGGCTGGTGGCAAGTAAGAGAAATGATCACCTCATTTTATAATACTGTATCCTGTTACATGCACTGATCCATTTGAACTGTGGAGTGTTGTGAGCAAACATTTGACTTTGTGAACTACTGCCATTAGAATTGTGAGTGAGCCTGCATTTGACTACCATGTATTTTTCACCGTTGTGGTTGGTTGCCTGTTTATGAAAGCCCTGGAAGACTGACTCCCAACTCTCAAGTCTGATGTATTGGTGTTCAGACCACCTGAGATCCTAGAAGGGCTTGCATCTAAGTGAGGATGGCGCAGAGACTTCTCCCGATCTAATATCGAAACACCATCCTCATAGGACTGTGTTGCATCGCTGTCCTTCCCCTCTCCGGGCTCAGAAATCAGAAGAGTTGGCAAGACCAGTACTGAAACTTCACATCTGAGAGGCACATTAGAACGTTAGCAGGTCGTGATTCAGCACAGATATGCAGATTGGCTGGGAGTTACATGCAGACTGGCCAGGATGTACGTGCAGACTGGCTGGGATTTGCATGCAAATTGGCTGGGATTTGCATGCAGGCTGGCTGGGGTTTACATGCAGGCTGGCTGGGGTTTACATGCAGAGTGGTTAGAATTTACGTGCAGACTGGCTGAGATTATCACTTCACAGGTTTGAGGCACTTAATTGTCGACAGACTCATATCCCGTGTCCATAAGGATTTCATCATTATATCACAAACTCCTTGGACAGCCAGTGTAGCTAACAATGATTGCCTAATAGAAGCTAGTGAAACTAGAACATTATATACAGCAATAAGAAAGAGACAAACAGCTTTCTTTGGTCATGCGATGAGAAGTGAGGCGTTGGAGAACATCATGACTACTAGAAAGACCAATGAGAAGAGAAGCTGAGACAGACCAAGAGAAATGATGCTGTATGGTAGTGAATCTTTAAATATAAATGAACAAATTAGGAAGAACCTGAGAGCAACAGTGATGTGATTCCTGTCAAATTAAAGAGACAAACAAGTTTCTTTGGTCAAGTGATGAGACGATAGATGTTGGAGAGCATCATGACAACTGGGAAGAGAGGCAGACCAAGAGAAATTATGCTGGATGGGCAGAGACGGTGGTGTGGAGGAATATCGTCAGCAACATTGATCTAGAACAACAAAGAACCGAGATCTGTGGAGAGCCATGAACATCCAAGCCAGCTGGCAAGGCACATGATGATGATGATCACCTACTTTTACTCTGTAGTGTCAACAGTGTGTGCACTAACATGCTCCAGCACGGCATAAAGGGATCTTTGTATGTGAAGATCGAGGGGAAGAGAACAAGGGGAAGACAGAGAAGTAAATACCTATATGGCTTGGCCATATAGCAGTATCGAGACAAGAACACTGAGCTGATCCATGACCCTGGTGATCGAGTGAAATGGTGATTCATGACCGCTCACTCTTATCAGTATGGCACATGAAAATTCACATCAGTTGTAGTTATCAGTGAAAGAGTTTTACCTTTTGTCAGCCACATTTACCTCAAAATGTCCACCATTGTTCCACAGATGTTTTCTGACAAATCGGCCAAAGATATTGTCAACTCCCACAAGGAGGCAGTTCTGCAGGAGCAGGAGGAATTCAAGGCTAAATCTGCAGCCTCTGCATTCTCTACAGGAATCAGGATTGTAAGTCTTGGGACCACAGAATGTATTTTTTTTTCTATTATGCAATTAATTATGCACACTTCTGTTCTGTTAAGCTTTTGAACTGCACCACTGAGCTGAGTCAAGAACGGACATAAGGACTTGGGGCTTTCCCGTATATGCCCTGTCCTCATCTTCAACAGCAAGCAAAGAGTTCCAGTACTAATTTTGCTGTAGTCAGACTATGATTAATTTACAATAAAGTTATGTTCCTAAGAAATAAGGTTGCCTTGGCGAAGCCTGAAAAATGTTTTTGCGGGCCCTTTAAAGCATGTTGGCTGGACATTAAATATTAACTGTTGGAGACATAAAGATTTAAAATGTAATTAGGATAACAGTGGTTATTGTAACATGTCAGCGCCTGTGGATTAGGAAATTTAGATATAGTTTCATGTAGCAGACGACAAATCCTCATCTGACCCTACTCATGACATTATTAGTCCTGTTCCAATATCAACTTTGCTAACAGACCCGCTTATTTAGTGTTATCCTCTAATTATGAGGGGGCTTCAAATGAAAATTTGTTATTTTGTTGGGTGAATGTATTCTGAAAAAGTAAAGAACAAAGGTATAATTTTTTTATGTAGTCGCCACTGTGTTCAATGCAAGCCCTCCATCACCTATAAAGTGCTTGTATTCCTGTAGAAAAACAAATTCTCTTGGTCGCTTGTGTAACCACTCATGCACCACCTGCTGTACCTCTTCATCGGACCAAAAAGTCTTTAAGGTTTTCATTTGAAGCCGCTCATATTACAGACAAATTGGCACGCAGTGGGTCATGTGGTCAAATCGCACTGGCCATCATTACTTTCCAGGACATCTCCTCGTACTCGTGCTGGATCAACTTGGATCCCCGGTCATTTTAAAAAATCCTCCTAGATGGGGATTCACGTAAATGAACACTGGGCCGATGTCGTAATGGAAAGGTCTGTCTGCAGGCTTGTATTGTGAATTGCATGTTCAGAAAAAGGTGGCGGCAGGTTGCTGAACTAGCTAGTTTTGCATTGTGCAATTTATGTGGCAGACTTTTATGTTGGCATTCTGGCAGCGGCCTTATGCATATACTTGCTTGTGTGTGCTGTTGGTTTGTCAGTACTGCTGTTTGTTCCACTTTTCACATGGGGCAGTGAGGAGCATTTTGTGTGATATTTGCTGGCACAGTAACAGAGCATTATGGGGGTGCCCCTTTGCTGTGAAGTTGGAACCGTGACTAACTATGTAGGTTGACAGTAGAAGAGGCAGCAACTGCTGATGACTGCACTTCCACAGCTCCCCAGTTCAGCCATTGCTTTCTAATATCATGATGTCTGATTTTGTCTCTTCTAGTGAACCGTCAGCTATTCACAAGTATTTCATCTCGTTTGGATGGGTTTCCTATCTTGTTTAGTCAGTGCCCATGTTTAGCACTGGTAGCAGAATATTGGTGTGAATATGCTATTCACAACTTTCTGCTTGATTTCTGTACTGCATGGATACTTGAGTGTAGCACCAGGTTGGGAGTATTTGTTTAACGACTCTGCAGTTATCCCTCAATATGTCCCAGCTTCAGTCTGGCAGTCCAGTAACACTCTTTTCTTCTGTAATGGAGGACTACTGGAGATTGAGTCCCCACGGAAACATCATAAAGGAAACTAAAGAGTATGTAAAGATCATGCGGAGAAGCAATAAGCACAAACATGTGCAGATGCCTTACAAGGACCTCGGGCCAGGTGAACAGGAATGACAGACAGAACATGAATAAAAATAATATATTTTGTGGTAGGAGTATCCAACATGTTGCAGAACAGAGAGAAGTATACTATCTATTAAGGCCTACGCCCGCTCCTGTTGAGAACACATTTCATGGAGATGTCAACAAAGCTTAAATTGACTGCTGCTTTCTTTGGATTAATTTATACTGACATCTGAAGGTGGATTAAGAAGAAGATATAATGATTAAGAAAAGTCATAATAAATCTGTAAAAATATGTCATACATGGTGGACATTTGAGTTATAACAACCTTTGTCAAGAGAAACAGAGTTAGTTGCACATCCTTTACAGGACATCTCAGTCAACCCCATCATCTTTTGGCTGTTTGTGATTTCTTGGCAAGTGTACGTTCAGTAGTTTGCCATTGCTTTCTGAATGACTGGCACTCATACCATTGCATGAGAATATGAACATGAGACAGTCTGCTGCCAAATTGCACACAGCTGTGTTTTAACCGTGGTATCTGGGATTACAAATTGTGTCCGTAACCACCAGAAGCATGATTAATAAGAAAATGTTTATCAATCATAACACACAGTACATGATCATTTAAGCATAACAGGATTTAGAAAAGGGAAATGATGAAGTACTCTAATGCATTAACTAGCATGCCAAGTTGATTATTATGACATATAATGTGGCTTTTCTCCCCTGCTAGTCTGAGACTTGCCTGAGGACCTTCAATAGTTTATGTCAGTACCTTTATCCATTTTAACATTTCACTTTCCTCGGAAGATTAATCAGTCATGATGAGTTAAGTGGAGTCACGAACCAACAACACAGCACTTGGAATATTTCAGTACAGGCTCTGTCATCATTTTCAACAGTCAGCGAAGAGTTCTAGTACTAATGGCACCAGTAGAAGGCTGATTAAGTGTCTATCTGGCCTTTCCTCAAAGTTCTGAGTGCTGGCCAGATCCTCTGGTCACTCCCTGCAACACCGCTATTCCCGGGTCACAATGATCCATCTGTTCTTCTGCACTAAACAAACGATCCCAAAGGGGCATGCCCATGTTTTCCTTAGTCATGCTAAATATTGTGTGAATACTTTAATATTTAACCAACATATTTGATATTTCTTTGTGTACAGGGTCACCACAATGAGATCATTCCTCTAGTAAAGCAGGACTTTGGCCAATTGTATACATACTGCCCTAGTATCATGGAGTGGTGTGGTCCTGATCCACCTAGCATGGATGATATTTATGCTGAAGGGTGAGTCAGTTTATTGATATATTTGACCTTGTATGATACCAACGGCCACTTGTGGTGGTACACATTTGTGACCATAAATATGTTGCTCTCTTCTGAAGGATATCAGGTATGTGTTACTCCTGCAAAAAAAGTGAGAGATAATAAACACAACGAAGAGGAAGTGTACAACGAAGAGGAATCCAGGAAACTGTAAAAATAACAGTGATAATAATAACATAAAAATAAGTTACACCACAAAATAAGATGTCGATGTTTTGATCTTAGAGATATTTATCAGGAACAGATCTAAAGAAAAACATGAAATTAAAAAATGTAATTAGAATGTAAACAGAAAAAGTATTGGTATCATACATTGTTATGTCACTGCACATCATGTCATTACCATTGTTAATTTTACACTGTGATTTCCATTTGCCAGATGTGTGATCATTGTAAGATATGTACACTGTGCCTTATGTTAGATGTGTACACTGTGCCTGTCTTTATTATCTCCCACTTGTTCGCAGCAGTCACACATATCTAACTGTTTTCATTTTGTGTTGTTATACTCCCTTCATCTGTTACTTCTCTTTTCTGAAGGGTCGGAAATGGCAACCTTTAATTTTTCCAGATTAATTTAAGTATCATGTATCCTGAGAAATGATAAGGCATTGATTTCTCTCCACAGATCTCACTTCTTGGTCTTCTGGATTCTAATGCTGACATTACCTAATTCCCCCATTTTAGACCATCACGCATCATTTTTCTCAATCTGCTTCTGCTTCTTCTACCGCTAATCTTTCCAGTCGTCACAATGTTCTCCTGTGCCCCTTTGCTCATGACATGACCCAGGAAAATTTCTTTTGTCATTCTTATAATTAGTCAAATGTTCTACTGCGATTACCCTCTTCCAGATAACACGAGTCAACAACCAAAATGTACCGGACATGAATCTTAACTGATTTTAGAAATGGAAATGACGTTAAACAATTTGTATTGGCTCTATTTTCAAGATATATGCTACTACTTTATTTAATTACGTTTAATTTATATATATTTGTGGGTGATTGCATAATTTAGTCTAATGGCCAATAAAAATGTACCCCGAAGTTGATGGTGCAATCCTACCTATGATTACGTCACCTTTATGTAAAAATAGCTTATCTCTGATAAAATTTTGCCATCAGTTAGTGCATTTGTCCTTATCAAAAGTATTGTAGTTAGAAATGCCTTGGACATGTGTGAACAGCTCTAATAACTGTTGTTAGTTATTCTGGCCATCCAAGGAATTTCCATCATTCGTCTCAGAAACCACATCTCCACAGCTCTTCTTAATTTGTTCATCCACATTCCATGATCCACTGCCATACAGTAGAACTGGCATGATATCACATTTCAGTACTCTTATTCTGACATTCAGTGAAAGTGATTTATTAGCTGATGTATACAGATAGTATCAGAAATCATCGCTGCTTCTTTATTTCTGTGAGTGCTAATCAGTACATGTTAATTTATTTCTAATGTTATTTCAGTAGGAGTAGGTCAGCATGGCTGAATGAATAAGAACATGTGTTCTTAAACATCCGGTGTGCTGATGCCGAGGTAAGGGGTTCAACCCCTGCACCGGACAGCTGGACTAAAATGTTGACCTATTGTCCTTGACTTGGGGACGTTAATTACAAGTACCTCTGAAATCTTAGTGGGTTCGCCTGATGGCAAGGGACACTGTTAATAGGTAAAAGCTAATCCACACACAACATTCAGTACAACACTACTGGTAGTAGTGTTACGGACTGCTTGAGTTCAAAGCGAGCAAGCACCCAGAAAAAATGTCAGTAGGAAACCATGGAAGGCAAGATGTGGATGGAATTTTGAGGGCAGCTGACAGATGGTTGTTGATTATAGTCGCAAGTTTCACGACAGCAGGCAGAGGATCTCTTTAACGAGACAATGGCTACAGTCACAACCAGTAAGGTCACTGCCAGGAAGGAAAGCAACGTTTAACTATCTTCTTTAAAGATGCCTTTTTTATCATGATTCGTCAAGCTTTTTGGACACGTTATGAGAAGAAATAAATTGAAGAACTTGGTGACAACTGGCAAGATCGAGAGGAAGAGAATAAGGAGAAGGCAGAGAAGTAAATAATTTGATGGCTTGGCCACGTGATATGGTCGAGACAAGAACACAGACCTGATCCATGACATGCTCGTGTGAGATGGTGAAACATAACCATCTATACTTATGGGTAAGGCACACGATGATGATTTCAGTAGGATCATTGTATCACTAACAAAATTTGTTTGTATTAAGTATACAGGTAGTCTTTCCAATCCAAATTTTAAAATGGACAGGGATATCAAGCAATAAAGTGTTTGTTTCTTCTTTGTTGATTGTATAAAGTAATGTTATTACTTCCTTCAGGTTTTTTGGGAATGCTGTGTTACCACTCTGCTCTTGTTTTGGAGACCATTTTCTACTGTCTGTCTGCTCTCTTCACAAGGGCAGTTGGAAAGTTTTTTGCTTTGTTGAATCTGTGTCTTCAAGCTAAATCTTGTCTACATTGTTGTTAGTTCTACACTGCAGTTAGTAAATCCTATTGTCTGTGTTTGTGATAAACAATCTATGTCTACAAGCATTTGATCATGTGTTTGTTCTTCTTAGTTTTACATTGCAGTTAGTAATTCCCTTATCTGTATTAGTGTATAGAATCTATGTTTTGGATCTACATTTTGTCTGTGTTCTTCTTAGTTGTACATTGCAATTAGTAAATCCCATTATCTATAGTATGATATAAAATCTGTGTCTTGAAGCCACATCTTGTCTATGTTCTTCTTAGAACATATCAGCTAGTTCACGCATTGATACATTTGTTTTCTACTTCGATTTAGAACATCACAACACCTAATTCACACAATGATACATTTGTTTTCCAGTTCTATTTAGAACATCACAGCAGCTAGTTCATACATTGATACATTTATTTTACAGATATCTTCAGAACATTAGAACAGCCACTGATTCCGAGCGAGCGGGTGGGTTCAGGGAGTCGATGGCCTGCCACAGAGCCCTGCAGGATGCCTATTGCGGCCTATACAGTTTCCCCAACATTTCAGTGTCTCCTGCCAAACTGTTGGCCCAGACACCTTCGTCTTCACATTCTCCTATGATTACATCGTGACATTAAATTTGTTTCTTGATCATTAACATGCTCTTTAGTGTTTTTGAGTTATTATTGATCATTTACAGGGGCCTTTTTATGTTTCTATTTTATTGTTGATAATTTACTTTATAGGCATTTGTGTTATTCCTTATCATTTACAGTGTTGGCTTTTGTTTCTTTGTCATTGTTGATCATTTATTGTATGGTCTTTTCTTTCTGAATTATTATTGATCAATTATAGTATGTACTTTCATATTTCCATGTTTTTGTTGATTTATTTACAGTAAGGTCTTTTGTGGTTCTGTGTTGTTGATCATTTACAGAATTGGCTTGTTTCTTTATCATTGTTGATCATTTATTGTATGGTCTTTTGTTTCTGAATTATTATTGCTCCATTACAGCATATACTTTCATGTTTCCATGTTATTGTTGATTTATTTACAGTATGATAATTTTTGCTTCTCTGTTATTGTTGATCATTTATTTACAGTATAGACTTGTGTTTCTGTGTTATTATTGATCATTTACAGTATATACCAGTGTTTTTGTGTTATTGTTGATCGTTTACAGTATGGACTTTGTGTTTATGTGTTATTGTTGATCATTTACAGTATAGACCAGTGTGTGTGTGTTATTGTTGATCATTTACAGTATGGACTTTTGTGTTCATGTGTTATTGTTGATCATTTACAGTATGGACTTTTGTGTTCATGTGTTATTGTTGATCATTTACAGTATGGACTTTTGTGTTTATGTGTTATTGTTGGTCATTTACAGTATAGACCAGTGATTGTGTGTTATTGTTGATCATTTACAGTATGGCTTTTTGTTTTTCTCTGTTATTGTTAATCATTTGCAGTAAGATTTTTTGAGTTTCAATGTTATTGTTATTCATTTACAGTATGGTCTTTCATGTTTGTGTTATTGTTAACACATTTACAGTGCCCTTGTGTGTATGTGTGTTATTGTCATTTAAAGTTAATTTACTTTGTTGTAATATTTTTATTGTAGTTGTGTCAGTGACCTTTTGTTATTTATGTGCTAATAAAAGCTTTATAGCTGCAACTTTATTTATGTAGTCGTCTCAGTGTCTGTTTGCTTGTTTTACACTGACAGGCTTTCTAGCCAATCTGGCACTTGTGTGTGTGTTCTTGTAAAGCTGGCCACTTCCTGTTTATGTTAATTTACTCATTATACTGCTAAGGATTGAATTTAGGTTAACTTTGCTGGTGTGCATCCTGATAGATACATTCCAGTTTCTGTATCCTTATGGAGGAACGCCTGTAGACCACCTCACTCTGATAGATACATTCCATTTTCTGGATCATTGCGGGGGAAATTCTGTAGACCACCTCACTCCGATAAATGAATTCCATTTTCGGGTTTCAGGTGACCAGAATGTCAATGTACCAGACTTTAGTTGAAACTAAATCTTCTAGTTATCCGGCCCGCTGTGAGAAAAAGAAGTCACCTTATGAGCATGGGCAGCATAATTATTCTGTACAATACTTGCAAGCCAGAACGAACGCTCTGGGGAAAATAACAAAAAACACAGTTTGCACACACACAAAGAAAATAAAGACAACCAACATATTTATTTACTAAACAAAAAAAACAGTTATCAAAGAAGGCGACGTTAGCAAAAAGATAGTTACATCAGACCTAGTGTGCACATATCCGAATCTCACAAACTAAGCAGCAAAAAGGTTAGTGAGATTTGTGAAACTGACGTTTGGCTTTCATGATATCATCAGTGTTTGGTTTGGAATTGCTGTATCCAATCAAGAGAATTGCTTTCAAATGTTCATCAGTCAGTCTCTTTCGATGTGTTGACTTCACATACTTCATTTTTTGAAAATGTTTGCTCACAGACATAAGTTGTTCCAAACACTGATGCCGTACCAGCAGCAAATTTCTTCAGTTTTGGAAACTCAACATCAAGTAAGCAGCAGTAAATTTCAACAAGTTTTCCTTCTCTGTGCTTCTCTTTCAACAAGTCATTTGCTTGCAAATCAATGAGCTCCAACTGTAGTTCAACTGGCACACCGTCAAGGTTACAATCAAATGGATTCTGGAACAGGTGAATGTCACTCTCAATTCCGCCAAAATCTCTCCAAAAAATGCTTCTTCAAGTCGCGAATAATTTCTTTTGGGAAAATCGAGGTTGACATCTTCAGTGATTGTAGCGCAAAATTCTTTGAAACAGTGAAAATAAGAAACTTTTTCTCCTTCCAGTTGTGCTTCAAACAATGACAGCTTTCTCAAAAATCCTTTGATGATTCTGTAGAGATCACAGATGAGGTTATCCTTTCCCTGAAATTTCAAGTTCAGTTCATTCATGTGGGATGTGACGTCAACTAAAAATGACAACTTTGACAGCCAGGTAGGATCTGAGAGCTGTGGATCAGCTCTATCTTTTTCAGTGAGGAAAACATCTATTTTGTTTTGGAGCTTGTAAAAATGAAACAGGACTTTCCCGCAGCTGAGCCACCTCACTCATGTGAGTCACAGAATTTAGAATCAATTTCTTCAAGAAAAGCCTGGAACAGATGGTGATTAAGTGCATGTCCCTGAATGAAGTTCACAAAAGAAACGACTGGTTTCAGTACACAACAAATATCTAAGTCTTTTCCACAGAGTGCTTGCTGATGTATGATGCAGTGTATGAACAGAGCGCACAGAATTTGCAAATCTTCCAACTTCTTCTTCTTCTTCTTCGTTCATCCGGAGTTTTTTTTCGGATGTGATTGCGTTGTGCCTGTTTACAGCAGAGCTGCGTTCTTGCGCCGTTAGGCCGACACATCCGACTTCTGCGGGCATTTGTTGACCGGGTTAACCTTCCCGGGGGTTTCTTAGGACGTTTGACTCTCACTGTTGTGGTGTTATCCCCCATCCCAGCTGGTCCATATAGAACAGCCAAAGATCCTGGTCAGCCCTCAAGGGAAGGCAGGGGCAGACCATGGGCATTCCCCGCCATCCAAGGAGGCTTCCATACTTGCAGAGCCGATACATAGCGCTCTGGTACTGGGCTCACCCAAGGAATCGTCACGTCCTGCACATGGCTGCTTAGCCTCACTTCCGTATATTGGGCCTTCCGTTCACCATAGGCTGTTCTTCCGGAAACCAGAAGTATGCAGTCTGCAGATGACATCCACACAGTGAGCTTTCGATTCGGACTTTCCACGTAATGGATTTGCTATCCAAGCAATATTCCATTTCATGCCACTAGGACACTTTTCCACCTTTTATGAAGCCCACACAATGGGCTTTTGATTCGGACTTTCCACGTAATGGATTTGCTATCAAGCAATATTCCATTTCGTGCCACTAGGACACTTTTCCACCTTTTATGAAGCCCACACAGCGAGCTTTCGATTTGGACTTTCCACATAATGGATTTGCTATCCAAGCAATATTTCATTTCATGCCTCTGGGTCTTCATGCACCTTTAAATGTCAACCTGTATGTAGTTAAAGTAAGCTGCGGTCAACTTGAGCTTGTTGATATCTCCATAGAGCTTGTCCTCAAATGAAGCAGGTGTGGGCCAAAATATCTTTCTCTGTTCTGCATACGTTGGGCAATCCTGCAGCAAATGTTTTGCTGTCATTTTTCCAGTTCTACAATTACATTCATCAGTATCTCCTATCTTTAGTTTATTGAACAAGTGGTATTTCAGCCTGTTATGTCCTGTGCGGAGTCTGAAGATTGCTACTTGTTCTCTTCGGTCGAGTTTGTAATATGCATCATCCTTCTGATGGCCTGGATGCTCAGATTCCCATTTGGTTCTATAAGTGCTTTTTATCAACCTCTTTGCCTCATTATAGGTTATGTCTATGTCAGGCTGTGGTAGTCGTCCGCCCTCTTTTGCCAGTCTGTCAGCCTCTTCATTTCCAGGTATACTGCAATGTGATGGGATCCACTGTATTACAACTTTTTTGGATTTCTGGCATAGACCATGGAGTGCTGCTCTTAGGTCAGTTAGTTCTGTGCTGTTATTGCTCTTGAGTATTGAGACAGCTGACTTTGCATCTGTGAAGATAGCTATTTGCTTCTCTTTATTTTCCTCCATCAGGAGCATTTCTGCTGCAGTTTTCAAAGCCTCTACCTCCGCTTTAAAGTTACTTGAAAATTTTCCAGTTGCCATTGAATGTGTTTTTTTCACTCCATTTTTTAAATTTAGGAGAATTCCTCCTCCTCCATTCTCTATTGAATTTTTGGCTGATCCATCTGTATATGCATGGGTCCAATTCCTGCTTGGGTAATGTTCTTTTATGTAGTTTAGGGTTATTTCTCTTCTTTCGGTTTCATGCTGAGTGTTCTTTTTCTCAATACCAGGAATGTTTTCTATCATCTCAGGCAGTTGCTGCTGTCTCCAAGCTGGGAAGTTGTGTGCATTGTGTATGGGCTTGACTGTTGATATGTTAAGTATAGGATCTGCCCTAATCCTTCGTTTTGCAGTTTCTACAAAGTTGCTACGCTTCAGTCTTCCCTTTCCAAAACCATTAAATCTGTTGTACATAGGGTGGTCTGTCAATCTTCTAAATTTTTCTGCTTGTTGCTGGGCTCTGCTATCTCTTCTATCCTGCATTGGTTGTAAACAAGTGATCTTTTCTAGTTCATTAATAGGCGTTGTCTTCAGGCTTCCAGTTATGATTCGCATTCCTTGGTTTTGGACTCTACTTATTTTGTTAAAGTTTGACTTAGCTGCTGTTGCCCAAGCTGCAATGCCATATTCCAGTACTGGCCTCACCCGTCCAGTATATAACTTCTTGAGAACTTTCTCATCTGCTCCCCACGTTGTACCAGCAAGCTTTTTCATGATTGCCATTCTCTGCCTTGCTCTTGTTCGATTTTTCTCAACCTGTGTCTTCCATGTCAGGCGACGATCAAAGGTGACTCCTAGATAGTTTGGATTTTCTTCATGGCGCAATATTTTTCCATTCAATACCAGCTTAGGTTGCTGAGTTTTATTTGAGAGGGAGAACACTGTGCATGTTGTTTTCTCCTCACTTATCTTCACTAGCCATGATTTTGACCAGTCCTCTAGCGCTAATAAGGCTTGCTGTATTCTGCTGTTAGCTGTACTAATATATTCTTCAGATGTCCATATGGCTAGGTCATCTGCAAAGGAGGATGTGTGTACTCTGGCTGGAAAATTTTCTGTAATGTCATTTATATATGCTAGGAATAATGTTGGTGAAAGAACTCCTCCTTGGGGGACACCTTGCTCCAGTAGCATCATTTTGCTTGTTTGTCCTTGTACTTTTGTCCTGGCAGTTCTGTTCTCAAGGTAGTGGCTGATCCATTTATACATTTTTCCACAAACATGCATGTTTTGCAGTTTTACTTTCAGTCCTTCCTTCCATACTTTATCAAATGCTTTTTCTAAATCTATCCAGACTGCTAGTGTGTGCTTTTTCTCTTGGAAGGCATCCTCTATTTCCTGAGCTATATAGGTTATTTGATCTTCAGTGGATCTGTATTTTCTGAATCCTGCTTGGTGTGGTGTTAAGAGTTTGTTTTCTTCCAGATGCCATGTTAGCCTGCCATTGATAATGCGTTCCATTAATTTTCCTACACAGCTCAGTAGACTGATAGGTCGATAGCCATTTGGTTCTTCCAGGTCTTTTCCTTTCTTTGGGACTGGTATTAGTATAGCTTCCTTCCATGCCTGTGGGACTATTCCTCTCTTCCAACTGTTATTTAGGACTGCTAGTAGTTTCTTCTTTGCCTTGGTGCCAAGTCCTATTAGCATTTCATTTGTGATTCCATCCTTTCCTGGTGATTTCTTCTTTTTTAGGGTATTCATTGCCTGTTCCATTTCTTCCATTGTTAGATTTGCCATCATATATTCTGCTGCTGTCTCTGTATTTCTATGATGTATCTGTTTGTCTTTGATTGCTTTCTTCTGTTCGGTTGTAATATCAATGTGGTTTGCATTTGCATAGTGTTCCATTAGTGCATTTGCAGCCTTTTTGCCTGTAAGCAAGGCATTTCCTTGTTTAATTGTTATTTGTTTGTTTCTAGGTCCTTCATTGTTCATGGCTTTCACTAGTTTCCATAGTTTGTTTCCATCCCTGTCAAAATTCAGGTTTTCTGTTTTTTCCCTCCAACAATCTCTTGTTGTTTGATTTACTGTTCTTTTATATTTTGCTGAGATGGCTTTGAGAGAGATGTTTGCTTCAATTGTTTGTTCTCTCTCTGCTGTCTTCCTGGCATCTTCAACTTTGTCCTCCAAACTTTGTAGTTCTTCAGTCCAGTATGGTTTGTAATTTTTCCTTGCTCCTCTTGGAATGGACTCAGTGGCTGCCTGTATTATCGCTCTGTTTAGACTTTCCACCATTTGCTTTATGTTGCCATATCGTGTATTTATGTTTTCACAATATTTGTCTGTTAGTATGGCAAATCTGTCCCAATCTGCTCGTTTGTAATTCCAGCGGGGCAAGGGCTTTTGCTCCTGTGGAACATACCCCATATTCATTTCAAGCTTGATTGGTCTGTGGTCACTACCTGCTAATTGGTCCAGCACATGGCGATCGATTTTGTGGAGGATGTCTCCTGTGCAGAAAGCTAAGTCTGGAGTAGAAGTGGTAAGCCATCTTCTGGAGTAGAAGCTCGGTGTGTCATCCGCTTTGTTGAGTAGATGGAGATTTGAGTCTATTTCCCAGTCCTCCAATTCATCTCCTCTTTTGTCAGTATCTGGGTATCCCCATCTTTCTGAACGGCTATTAAAGTCTCCGACAATAATGCAGTTTGTGTCAGTTATTTTCATGTTTGAGAGTGTAAGGTCCTTATCTGCTGGGCTATACAGATTGTAGATTCTTATTTTCACGTCCTTTATCATTATATCAACACCTATAATTTCCGTTTGGTTGTCAGAGATCACAGATACTTCGCTGCAAGGTATTGTATTTCGTGTAAGTATTAGAACTCCTCCTTTGTGTCCTTCGCGGTCGAAACGTGTGGCCTGATATCCTCTGACTGAGAATTTGTGATTGGCGTTGAGGTGTGTCTCTTGAATGCATGCCACATCTATTCTATCTTTATGAAGACGCTGTGTTAGGGAGTCTTTCTTCTTGTAAACTCCTTCGGCATTCCACTGTAGTATGTTGAGTGTCCGGGGTATTTGGTCAATAGCTCTTAACCTACTCCTCTGTGCCTTGACTCCACAGCACAGGGGAAGGTGACCACCAGTAGTCATGGGTGGACCCCCTCGAGGCAGGGGGCCCGGCACTATCACCGCCTGATGGGACTTCACGGGATTAGCACCATATCGATTAATTTTGATTTGTGACATCATGAATTAAGTTACGTTGCACTGCTTTGTCAAGCCTGTGGCTCAGTACATCCGATTTCGACAAGCATTTATTCGGGATGCTTTCCCTAGCCTTTGACTGTCCCCAGTCTACCTACAAGGCAGCAGGTTTCACGTTGCACTGCTTTGTCAAGCCTGTGGCTCAGTACATCCGATTTCGACAAGCATGTATTTGGGGTGCTTTCCCTAGCCTTTGACTGTCCCCAGTCTACCTACAAGGCAGCAGGTTTGTGTGTCTCTTCGTCTGGTCCCTCTCCCTTGACCTGTCCGACATGGGTGGCCCTACCAGTAGCTGTGCTACCGTCGGCATAGCTCTTGGGGTCATTGGGACGCACAAGCCCCTCTACCTCGTCACGGTGGACACACAGCAGAGGGGAAATCTTCCAACTGAGTCCTGATATGCCCCACCAGACCCTTCCTCACTCCAGCCATGTTCCCCCCCCCCCTTTCCATCAACTGTAACACCTTGAAGCTGATTCCACTGTAGGTTATAGTCTTGCAAAATGTTTTGCACTTCCACGAAAATGTCTTTTCCAATTGTTGTTGCATGCATGCGGCAAACGGATGCCAACTCTTCCGTTATCTGAAAGTACAAATTGACACCACAAATGAACACGAGAAATTGTGACGTTCTCGAAAGATCAGTTGACTCATCCAGTGCCAAAGAATGCCACCAATTCCTAGCTTTCTTGCGCATCTGTAGCATTATGTTTTCTCCAGATTCTTCTGTTCTCCGCACAACTGAACTTCCCAAAAGGCTGATAGTTCCACACTAACTGGCTTTCTAAGGACACAATTCATTTGCTGCTTCCATCATACACTCTTTAAGATGCCATCAGTAAACGGCCTTCCTCGTTCTGCCGTCTTATGCACTATTTTGTAACTTGTATGAGCAACAGATTCATTTTCAGCGAACTTTCTTGTGAAGAGATTTCTTTGTGTTTCTAAACCATGCTTCATGGACTCATTTCACAGAGTGTAACCTTCTAGAAAACGTTGAATATATTGTTAGATGTTTTGTTTCATAGTGACACCAAAGATTGTACTTTTTCAAAATGGCAACACTTTCACTGCATATTACGCTACTGGTTTTCTGGTAGTTTGTTTCCACAAAGAAGTACTTTATTCCCCATTCTTCATTGAAAACACGCCATTCGGCATCCACTTTTCTTTTCTTAGTAGCCGTAATGAAGGGTGAAGTAAACGGGATCTGAAAATGAACAGATATTGAATTAGAAACATTATTAAAATCCTATTGAAACACAAAAAAGCAGAGGACTAGGGGTCTCTGGTGAAGCTACAGCTCACCAAAGGTACATATAAATGTTATAGATACCTTTGGTAATAGAATATATCACATAATAAGGTTTGCAAAATGTATAAATAGTGGTGGCCTAAATAAACCGCCTAGAGCAGTGTTTTTCAACCAGGGTTCCGTGAGTGGCAGCCAGGGGTTCCGCCGAAGCAGACTGAAATCACCTAAATGCAACATTTCTGCCCATCTGATTTATTAAATAAAGTAGGACAGACATCTGGATCATTGCACAGAGTTCCTTGAGCAACGTAAACATTTATGTAAGGATCTGCTTCAGCAGACAGGTTGAAAAACACTGGCCTAGATACCAGCTTGATTAACACCTTGACCACCAAATTTTTCTGAGCTGGGGATAATATTTTTGTAATAACACGAGGTTTCTATGGCATTTTTATGCTATGTTTGCTACTTTTTTTGCCTCTGTTCACACTTGTATTTCACTTACCTATCGCTGTCAAACAAATAAATTCTTGTTAGTACCTATAAAATGGATGACAGGAAATAAGAAGTAAATATTTCTGGAGCGTCGGACCTGTGTTGACAGCCAGACGCATTTGGGGGCGGAAAAGATGCGTTTTTGTGTGTGTTGTCATGGAAACAATGGTAATGTCAGAGGGTAGGCGGAAGGAAGGAGTTAGGATGGCGCAAAATAAGCAAACATTACAATAAGCAAGAAAATCTAGATAAAATAATTGAAAATAGTAAATTAAAGGCACACAGCAGCCAGGTCTCCGCACATGTGAAGATCTCCTAGTATTCTAAACATAATATTTAAATTGTATCACAACGTCTTGTGTTCCATACGTTTTACCAAGCAAATTCGAGTACCGTTGGCCGGCCTGATGAACTGACGTCGCGGGCCCACGGGCCCTAGTTTGGTGACCCCTTTTCTAGAGGATTGTCAACCCAGCAAAGGCAGATTAAAGTAACACTTTGTATGGAACAGTGCAACAGTTGTTGAACAATATAAAATAACACAACGCAATCCAGCTTTACAGAACACAATTGCGGAAAACAATATGTTGTGGTGACTAGCCTTCATCAGCAAACACATGCATACACAAAACACAACATATACTCACAGAGATGACCCCCCAGTGACTAAGGGATGTAAAGAGGGGAAGAGAAGAATGGAAAAAATTAGAGCAATAACGAGAAAATAGCAACAAAAATTTCACCTTGGTACTCTTATATAGACGGCTGTGGGAGTCTGTGGTGTCATAAGGACCTTGGAGGGATGATAACGGTTTAGTGAAGATCCCAGGTAAATGAATGAAACTGGTACATGAAAAAGGGGGAAGACGGTAATACAGGACACTGGAAGCAATGGGGATATGATGGTGGGCAGAGAGTGTAAACTAAGAAGGAATGCCCCGGTGGATGTCTGTACAATGCATGAGTGGGTGCCAGTAAAAGGTTGGCCATAGTGGACGAATGTTAAAGAGCAATGATGTTTGCACCTTAGTTGCTGAACAACTGCATATATGACTACATGGTCTGGGACAGAAAACCAGCTGCTTCTAGGTTGATAACAAAAGTAACGTATCTGTATTGCCCATAATGATATGATAAAGACTGTTGACTGCCGCTGAGCTGCTACTGGAGTCATCAAGAACCGACATATCTCTTAGGACATTCCCATACAGCCCCATCCTCACCTGCAACAACCAGCGAAGAGGCCCAATACTAATGGTGCCAGTAGCAGTCTGCTTATGTGTCCGTCTGGCCTTTCCTTGAAGACCTGAGTGTCGGCCAGATCCTCTTGTGACTGTTGCATGATTCTCTCTAGACAATGATGGTGTGTCTGTTCTTCCAAGCGATAACGTGATCCCTAAGGGCCTTAACCACATCTGCCGTATCGTGCGCCAATAACCTCGCCTAGCAGTACAGATCCAGCCAATCTGCTCGCCTGCTTGTTTCCCAACATACTAGCATGCCCTGGGCAAAAGATCCAGCAGATGGTGCCTATCTTTGATTTTTCTTTTTAAATCGAAGCATGCCACTTTGCACGAAGCATGAAGTGTGAATAAATAACCAATATATGGTGAAGACTTTATTTGAAGTGTTGAAGACTTTAGTTGAAATGTAAAAGACTTTTTATTTAAATGTTAAAGACCAGTTGAAGTGTTAAAGACTTTAGTTGAAGTGTTAAAGACTTTAGTTGAAGTTTTAAAGACTTTAGTTGAAGTGTGAAAGATGTTAGAAGACCGAGAGTTTTTCCAGTGGGCCATGATGAGAGAAACATTCTTCACAGTATCTGCCACATGATGATGATGATGTCTCAGAGCAATAGAGATTTCTTGGACACAACATTTAAATACAGAACAATAAAGATTTCTTGGACACAACATGTAAATACAGAACAATAGAGATTTCTTGGACACATGTAAATACAGAACAATAGAGATTTCTTGGACACATGTAAATACAGAACAATAGAGATTTCTTGGACACATGTAAATACAGAACAATAGAGATTTCTTGGACACATGTAAATACAGAACAATAGAGATTTCTTGGACACATGTAAATACAGAACAATAGAGATTTCTTGGACATAACATGTAAATACAACACAATAGAGATTTCTTGGACATAACATGTAAATACAGAATGATAGAGATTTCTTGGACATAACATGTAAATACAGAACAATAAAGATTTCTTCGACATGACATGTAAATACAGAACAATAGAGATTTCTAGGACACAAGTAAATACAGAACAATAGAAATTTATTGGACACATGTAAATACAGAGCAATAGAGATTTCTTGGACACAACATGTAATTACAGAACAATAGAGATTTCCTGGACACATGTAAATACAGAACAATAGAGATTTCTGGGACACAACATGTAATTACAGAACAATAGAGATTTCCTGGACACATGTAAATACAGAACAATAGAGATTTCTGGGACACAACATGTAAATACAGAACAATAGAGATTCCTGGACACATGTAAATACAGAACAATAGAGATTCCTGGACACATGTAAATACAGAACAATAGAGATTCCTGGACACATGTAAATACAGAACAATAGAGATTTCTGGGACACAACAAGTATGTACAGACAAAAGAACTCCCAAGAATGAACAGTAAATGCTTTATTTGGTTATGTTTAAGATCACATATCACACAATCTGAGAAATAACACACAACAGTGAAATCACAAAACCACAATGAAAGCTGACAGTAAACTCACATAATATCATGTATTCATATAAATACGAACACCTTAAAATCATGTGTAATACAGTGTTTTGTAATTGCATGTGATATTGAAAATCTTGTATAGTTTAGTCGTTGGATCAACATCACAGCACACGGTTTAACCCATAAGTGCTCCGTTTTCCTCCTAACTCAAACCTGAGTCTGGAGAAACTCAGCTCAATGCACGAACTCTGTTGCATCGGCGAGGATCCTGAAATACTTTCGGTAGATTTTTAACTTGAAATTTTGCCCGGGCAGCGCCGTTAGGCTACTCTTTTTCGATTTCCAACTGCCAAGGGATTTTTTTACGTGTGCAACAATACACTGGCGTCCGATCTCACTACCCAGAGACCCGGAGGAATTTTATTACTGGAAGTCCAGGTGAATTTTTTAAATAAATCCCTGTCCTCACCAGGGCCTGAACCCGGGACCTCCAGCACTCGAGGCAGACACCATACCTCGAGACCACTCGGCCCCCTTAAGATGTGATCTTGTAATCACACACATATATATATATATATATATATATAGCTTTTAATCATATGTAATACACACAATCTTGTAATCACATGTAAGAACAGAATATCTTGTAATCACATGTAAGAACAGAATATCATGTAATCAAATCAGCACAGAAAATCTTGTAATCATATGTAAGAACAGAATATCTTGTAATCACATGTAAGAACATAATATCTTGAAATCACAACACAGAATATCTTGTAGTAGCATCAACACAGAATATCTTGTAATCACATCAACACAAACAAACATGTAATCACATCAACACAGAATATCATGTAATCACATCAATGCAGACTATCTTGTAATCACATGATAGAACAGAATATCTTGTAATCACATGTAAGAACATAATATCTTGAAATCACAATACAGAATATCTTGTAGTAGCATCAACACAGAATATCTTGTAATCACATCAACACAAACAAACATGTCATCACACCAACACAGAATATCATGTAATCACATCAATGCAGACTATCTTGCAATCACATGTAAGAACATAATATCTTGAAATCACAACACAGAATATCTTGTAATCACATCAACACAAACAAACATGTAATCACATCAACACAGACTATCTTGTCATCACATCAACACAGAATATCATGTAATCACATCAATGCAGACTAATGCAGACTATCTTGTAATCACATGTTAAAAAACAAAATCACATGTTAGAACAGAATATTTTGTAATCACATCAATACAGACTATCTTGTAATCACATCAACACAGGATATCTTGTAATCACAAGAACGCAGAATATCTTTTAATCACATCAAAACAAAAAATTTTTAATCACATGCAATAGCATCTTGTAAAGTAAAAGTACAAAGTAACCCTGTTTACCAACAATGGAATCATTCTGTACCAAACAAATGACTATGATCTGTTCACTGCCTCCCTGTTGTGTGTTTGTTTGTTTTACTAGAATGTGCTGGAAGCGGACGAAGACAAGGGGAAGGCAGAGAGATAAAAACTAGATGGCTTAGCTACATACCATAATTGAGACAAGAACAGAGAGTTGATCCACAGCTCAGGTTTTCATAAGATGGCGAAACATGACTGCCAATGCTTATCACCATGGCACATTATGATGATTTTAGGCTGGGAACAATACAAATCTCCACCTCAAAAGAGATTCAAACACATGATTACAGGACTGACTGGCAAGCATGTTGGCCGCTGCACAACTACAGCTCCCAGCCTATGGTGTAAAGAGCATCCACAAGCTGTTCGTTCTTGCACTCTGCACCCACAGGCTGCTCATTCTTGCACTCTGCACCCACAGGCTGTTCGTTCTTGCACTCTGCACCCACAGGCTGTTCATTCTTTGAAGAAGGGAAATCAATGAACCTCAGATTAGGTCTTCAATGGATAAGACAACACATACCTGGTCTACATAACTACACTATAACCCAGTATGACATACCAAGGTTTGGCCTAGAACAAACGATAGTAGAAGCTAAACTCTACAGACCACTTTGTGAACTAAAAAGGACTGTGAAATTGTACACAAGAGACACTGCAGATATAATAAAGACACAATAAATATTTTGAATAATTTATTGCCCAGCTTAATGCAACGTAGTGAATCTATTTATCCGAAGTACACGAAACACAGTGTCATATATGTCAATAGGTATATTATGTGGCTGCAAAATATTTTTAAAAGATTCAGTGCCAAATAAAACACTAGGTTTCGACCAAACAAGCATGGATGGGTGAAAATGGGAAGTAAGGGTGTATCACATTTATGAGTTTAAAGTTGTTAATATGGTAGCAGGCATATTGTATTATGTATCAAATTAAAGGGGGTTGCAAGGGGTAAACTACTGTATTGATATTTTAACTATAGTTTGATTTAATAGCCCATGGCAGTTACAGGGAGTTTGAATAAGACAATTTATCATCCCAAGACAATTTATCATCCCATGGCACTTAGTCAATTAAATTACTTCTATAGTATGGATCTAATGAGATACAGTGAAATATGTCCGGCTATAACTTGTGAAATCTATTATTTGTGTCTTCATTATTTGAATTCACAATAGGAAAACACTGTTTTCAATTGCAAATGTCAACAATCTATTTCGAGCAAAAGAAAGAAACAGAAGTAGAATAAACCCTGTATGCTGGATATGCTGTTTTACACGATCACATATGTCCGTAAACTGTACAGGAAAAATGAACTCAAGTGAGCCCTTGTTTATACCAGCACAGTGACTGTTGCATTAAACATACACCACTTGTTTACACGAGCACAGTGACTGTTGCATTAAACGTACAACACTTGTTTACACGAGCACAGTGACTGTTGCATTAAACATACAACACTTGTTTACACGAGCACAGTGACTGTTGCATTAAACGTACAACACTTGTTTACACGAGCACAGTGACTGTTGCATTAAACGTACAACACTTGTTTACACGAGCACAGTGACTGTTGCATTAAATGTACAACACTTGTTTACACGAGCACAGTGACTGTTGCATTAAATATACAACACTTGTTTACACAAGCACAGTGACTGTTGCATTAACTGTCTATTGAACCTTCTCTCTGTCATTAGCCAGATGGAGGGTCAGCATGGCCGAATAGATACAAATTTCTGTCTTAAACTTTCAGTGTGCTGATGGCGAGGTAGCTGGTTCAACATACAACACTTGTTTACACGAGCACAGTGACTGTTGCATTAAACATACACCACTTGTTTAAACTAGCACAGTGACTGTTGCATTAAACATACAAGACTGTTGTTTACACAAGCACAGTGTCTGTTGCATTAAACATACAACACTTGTTTAAACTAGCACAGTGACTGTTGCATTAAACATACAAGACTGTTGTTTACACAAGCACAGTGTCTGTTGCATTAAACATACAACACTTGTTTAAAGTAGCACAGTGACTGTTGCATTAAACATACAAGACTTGTTTACACAAGCACAGTGACTGTTGCATTAAACATACAACACTTGTTTACACAAGCACAGTGACTGTTGCATTAAACATACAACACTTGTTTAAACTAGCACAGTGACTGTTGCATTAAACATACAACACTTGTTTACACAAGCACAGTGTCTGTTGCATTAAACATACAAGACTGTTGTTTACACAAGCACAGTGACTGTTGCATTAAACATACAACACTTGTTTAAACTAGCACAGTGACTGTTGCATTAAACATACAAGACTTGTTTACACAAGCACAGTGACTGTTGCATTAAACATACAAGACTTGTTTACACAAGCACAGTGACTGTTGCATTAAACATACAACACTTGTTTACACAAGCACAGTGACTGTTGCATTAAACATACAACACTTGTTTAAACTAGCACAGTGACTGTTGCATTAAACATACAAGACTTGTTTACACAAGCACAGTGACTGTTGCATTAAACATACAAGACTTGTTTACACAAGCACAGTGACTGTTGCATTAAACATACAAGACTTGTTTACACAAGCACAGTGACTGTTGCATTAAACATACAAGACTTGTTTACACAAGCACAGTGACTGTTGCATTAAACATACAACACTTGTTTACACAAGCACAGTGACTGTTGCATTAAACATACAACACTTGTTTAAACTAGCACAGTGACTGTTGCATTAAACATACAAGACTTGTTTACACAAGCACAGTGACTGTTGCATTAAACATACAACACTTGTTTACACAAGCACAGTGACTGTTGCATTAAACATACAACACTTGTTTACACAAGCACAGTGACTGTTGCATTAAACATACAACACTTGTTTACACAAGCACAGTGACTGTTGCATTAAACATACAAGACTTGTTTACACAAGCACAGTGACTGTTGCATTAAACATACAAGACTTGTTTACACAAGCACAGTGACTGTTGCATTAAACATACAACACTTGTTTAAACTAGCACAGTGACTGTTGCATTAAACATACAACACTTGTTTACACAAGCACAGTGACTGTTGCATTAAACATACAACACTTGTTTAAACTAGCACAGTGACTGTTGCATTAAACATACAAGACTTGTTTACACAAGCATAGTGACTGTTGCATTAAACATACAAGACTTGTTTACACAAGCACAGTGACTGTTGCATTAAACATACAAGACTTGTTTACACAAGCACAGTGACTGTTGCATTAAACATACAACACTTGTTTAAACTAGCACAGTGACTGTTGCATTAAACATACAAGACTTGTTTACACAAGCACAGTGACTGTTGCATTAAACATACAAGACTTGTTTACACAAGCACAGTGACTGTTGCATTAAACACACAACACTTGTTTACACGAGCACAGTGACTGTTGCATTAAACATACAACACTTGTTTACACAAGCACAGTGACTGTTGCATTAAACATACAACACTTGTTTACACGAGCACAGTGACTGTTGCATTAAACACAGTCTTGTACTGGCCAACACAATCATAATGCGACTAGTGAAAGCAGCTCATCACCCAAACAATGATCTGTGCTGGGCAGGACTTCACTCCCTGAACTGTCTATTGAACCTTCTCTCTGTCATTAGCCAGATGGAGGGTCAGCATGGCCGAATGGATAAAAAAACTCTCTCTTAAACTTTCAGAGTGCTGATGGCGAGGTAGCTGGTTCAACACCTACACCGGACAGTTGGACTGAAAGGTTGACTTCTCATCATTGACTTGAGGATGTAAATTACAAGTATCTCAGAAGTTGAAGTCGGTTCACCTGCTGGTGAGGGACACTGGTATTAGGGAAAGCTGCTCCACACGCAAAATTCAGTCCAGTGTTGACTAAACTCGAGTTAAAAGGCAGCGAACAGAAGGAATACTATGACCCTACATGTCCTGTCCCTGTCACAACTCCTGCCCCTGTCGCAACTCCTGGCCCTGTTGCAACTCCTGCCCCTGTTGCAACTATGTGTAAATTATCTCTCACATCATTAATCCATCTATGCTGTGGTGTTCCTCATCACCAGCTCCCCAGTGCATGTCCCTCCATAATTATCTTTTCTTGGTTTTATTGTCATATTTCATGTCCAAAATAGTTCATTTTCCACATTTGTGTTTGTCTTAACTAATTTAGTGCCAAACAAACAGTAGTTTGACTAAACAAGGTACATAAACAAATGAACATGTATTATACTGTAAATGTCCATTCACTGAGCATTGAAATTGCGGAAGATGCCATAAAACAAAACAAATCACACAATGACCAGAGTATAGCAATATATCATCCTTCTGTCTAAGTGGGAGGTCACATTCGGCAATATATTATCCTTCAGCCCTCAATTGGTTAATAAAGAATCTTCTGCACTGAGTTTGATTGGACAGAAATGTTTGTTCTCCTTTGTGTCCAATGAATGCTTCAATAATAAATGTAGCTATGTTATGTAACAGTCTGTTTGTTCCATCTGGCTTGTACACTCACATACAAAAATGAGGAAGCAACACTGTTTGCTGCAAGTGTCTCTACATTTGAACTTGCTGCTATATTGGTTTGAAATGAATCACCAAGAATAAGAAGAATAACCTTGCATGTGAAACATGACATCATCATATTTGTATTTACACTTTTTCTCACAGTCCATGCCATGTAGCATTTATGGTCATGTTTGTTTACATCCTTCTATCTTGTGTACAGCCAATCACTGATGTCTCTCCATGCTTGTTGTCAAACTGTTTAGAAGCTTCTCTCTCCATCTCCCCAGCCTAATTACCTGAGATAGGAACTATTCAAAAACTTAGCAACATTCACATAATCTTTGTGCAATCTCTTCATCCCCTTTCTTTCAGTCTTAATTCTGCTAAACTTAAAATATTAACTTGATACTTTTCCATAAATTCTATCGTCTCCTCTGCTTTGTTGCTCCAGCCACATATATTTATCAATCATATCATGTAAACAGATTCAATTGTTTGGCCACCTGGCAAGAATTCCCTGGAACAATCTACCTTGTTTGGCCACCTGGCAAGAATTCCCTGGAACAATCTACCTTGTTTGGCCACCTGGCAAGAATTCCCTGGAACAATCTACCTTGTTTGGCCACCTGGCAAGAATTCCCTGGAACAATCTACCATCTGGCAAGAATTCCCTGGAGCAATCTACCACAAAAAGCTACATAGATGAACCATGATGGACACGGAGCAAGGGGAAGACCATGTAAAAGATTGAATAATGGTCTCAAGAACAACCTCAGAGAAGTAACTACCAACTTACAAGACGCATTGGAAAGAGTGCAAAAACATCCTTACATCTCCTTCCAACACTTCACTGTTGTAACTGGAGGAAGAGAAGAAGAAGAAGCTGCATGTCCTTGTTTCATTATAACTACACAGCCACCAACAACAGCTAAAGACGATTACCACTTTATGGACAGACCAGAACAATCATTGTTTTGTGCCTCAAAACAGGACACAGCCACATGTATATAAATTTAACATTGGTGAATCAGCCATGTGCACATGTGGACTGGCATCGCAGACAGCAGAGATCTAGACACACCTTCTGGCCTGGAGATACAAAAGTGGAAGATAAACTCTATGGACTGCTGAGTGAACTAAAACTGACAGTTAAATTCATACAAGAGACAACATTGCAGTTATAGACAAATTTCAAGCGAACAGAATAAGAAGATGAAAAATTATAACTGCATAGCCCAGCACTGTACTTACCATATCCAGTAGAGCACTGGATTAACTTATAAAACTTAGAAAAATATAATGGATAATATCTTCAAACAAAACAAAGTGTTCAAACATTATACACTGCATTTAAATCGCATCTGTGTAAGTAACAAGAAGAAAACAAACTTTTATGTTTTTGGTAGTGGTCAAACTGAATAGAATCAATTTCACAAGGAATAATGAAGGTCATCATGGCTGAATGGAAAAGAATGCGTGTTCATAAACATCCGGTATCCTGATGGCGAGTTAATGGGTTCAACCCCTATACCGGACAGTTGGACTAAAATGCTGACCTATTGTCCTTGACTTGGGGACGTAAATTACAAGAACCACTGAAGTCAGAGTTTATTTGCCTGATGGCTAGGGACACTGTTAATAGGAAAAGCTAATCCACACGCAAAATTCAGTCCAGCACAACTTGAAGTCATGTGTATGGATTACGCTTGAATTCAAAGCGACCAAGTGGACACAAAAAAAGGAATAATTAACTGAGTTCAAACCAACAAAGCTTGCATATGACACATCACTCAATACCTCACACATAAATTATGGTTATAGTGATGTTTCACATATACTGGAAATCCTGTTATTTCAGTCACAATAATATAATAGAAATATTACATAATTATTTCTATATCCCAGGAACTGTGATCACACAGTGGCTAGCATGCTTGCCTGGACATCAAAGGTTTGAGTTTGCACAGAGATGGATTTGTAAAATTGAGCTTGGCTTCCAGCCTAACATTGGTTACAGGATATTCTTGGAAAGTAAATATGGCCAGGGTGATACTGACATCACCCCTCGAGTGCTCATTGATACTGACATCACCCCTCGAGTGCTCACTGGTCTATAAAACAGATGGTTAGCACCATATGCTGAATATGGATCACAGCACGAAAACAAGGGTCATTGATTTTACTTATTTCTTTCAGTAATGGTAATGCAATGGACATAGAGCAGAGAATGCTCTTCACACTATACCAGCACTTGAGCCTCTCAGTGATTGATTATGGACTAGGAATGCTTACTGTCTCAAAGAGTCAGCTGGTGAAATTAGAGCGCATACAGAATGAAGCGATGCGGGTCATTCTGGGATGCACTAGAGACACTCCAGTAGTGTGTATGCGTTACATCCTTGGTCTTCCTACTGTTGCTAGTAGGCACAAGGTGATGCAAGCGAAGGCATACCTCAGAGTAGCTGCAGACACAGATCACCCGTTGCATGAGGCGCTGGACGTAGTTAAGGGTCAGAGACTGATAAGAGGGAAATCATGGATGGCTCAGGCGGAGGATACGATCAGACAGGTGTGCCCCTTGGAGAACATCAGGCGAGGAGAGGAGTGGGTCAGAGTGCCAGCCGTGCAGTCAGACTTGTGCAGAGTTGTAATAACATTGAACCGGGAGTGCAGGGAGTGGCCAGCAGGGGCCACGGAAGTGGAAATTCAGCAACTAATTCATGAAAATTCTCGCCCGGGTGATGTGATTATCTACACGGATGGGTCAGTGTTGAGAGGTAGGAGAAGTGCCTGGGGGTTCTTGGCAAAAACTAATGGTCGGCGTTTGGTGCAGGAGAGCCTGGCGTATGATAACACTACATCTAGCTTAAGAATGGAGGTGGAGGCGGTCAGTGCAGCTTTCCGCTGGATAGAAAACACGATACATACACACATTGTGATTGTAACTGACTCAGAAAGCATGCTGAGAAGGGTGAGAACAGGTAGGCTTCGTGCAGAGTGGCTTGCTTCGCTTCGGAGGTCACGGGTAGTAAGCATCACCTGGATCTTTTCTCCTGGGCATGCCGGTGTGCTGGGGAATGAACAGGCGGACAGATTGGCTGGCTCGGCAAAATTTGGTGGAGTATTGATGCAGGACAAGGCAGACGTGGTTGCGGCCTTGTGGGAGCACGTGTACACCTCGGAGGAGCAGATGGAGCACCATGGTCTGGTAAGAATGAGACAACGTGGTGTGACGAGGGGTTCTGGCCGACGCTCGGCGCTCGGAGGAAAGGCGAGACGGACATATAATCAGATTGCTACTGGAACTATTAGTGTTGGAACTCTTCGCTGGCTGCTGAGGATGGAGACGGAGCGCTTATGGGAATGTCCCGAATGCTGTGATGTCGGTTCCTAGATCAATCAATCAATCAATCAATCAGTAATGGTAATTGTACAGTTCCAACTTTATTATAGCAGTTCTTGTTCCATAATTGGTCTATTCCTGTGCCAGTGAAAACCACACAAAATGCTCATAATTGTCCCATGTGAACTTATAAATTAAAATGTAGCTTCGACAAGACCAAATGGCTTGAGTACTTTTTTATCACCAGTGTAACGTGTGCAGCAATTAACGTATGGAGCACAGCAAGTGGAATAAAGATCACATTTTATACCATGATTGTACCATGTCTTACGTGCTGCATGTTTTTCATAATGGGTGCTACGTGTATACTGCTGGTGATTATGGTGATTAGTTTGTTGTGTAGTGTTTAAAGTATTAGAATAAACAGTGCTGCATTTTCACTTGGACAGCACTTCTGCAATGCAATGTTCTATCAAGGAAAGCTTTACTCCAGATTTGGGTAGCACTTTTATAATGCCATATTCATGAAGACAAGCTCACTCTAAATCTGGGTAAAACTTGTGTCTTGCTAACTTCTAACAAGTCAAGCCTCA
The DNA here is from genome assembly GCA_014155875.1 of Cepaea nemoralis. Classification (NCBI taxonomy): domain Eukaryota; kingdom Metazoa; phylum Mollusca; class Gastropoda; order Stylommatophora; family Helicidae; genus Cepaea; species Cepaea nemoralis. The sequence continues at coordinate 217,182 of JACEFZ010005640.1, forward strand.
CTAACTTCTAACAAGTCAAGCCTCACTTCAAATCTTGGTAAAACTTAGTCTTGCTAACTTCTAACAAGATAAGCCTCATTCCAAATCTGAGTACATGTGTTTGCCAGATTATATCAAGAAAAGCCTCCCTTCATATCTAGGCAGCGCTTCTGTTTTTCTAGATTATATTGAAAAGAATCTTACTCCAGATCTGGACTGTACTTCAGTCATGATATTCCAACAAGAAAAGCCTAGCTACAGTTCTGACCCTTCTCAATACTTTATGAGCTTACAATTTCTAAATCTGACCTCCTGTTGACCTCTCCATAGCACAAAGCCTGGGCTCAATTGTAGAGACTATGTGTTGTGCATGCAGCATGATCCCTCTCTCCGCCTGCTATGGAGAGATATCAACATTTACAGCGCAAATTGGTCTGATCAGTCACATTTGCTACTGACATGGGTTGTAGGTATTATGCCTTTTTGAAGCACAATGTAACAAACTATCATTGCCAAGACAGCAAGGTGCCAAAAAACCTCCAGTAGAAATTCTCAGATCTTTCTTTTACATACATGTCAATTACATTTTCACATGGGAACTACAGTTGTGCTGTGGCTAGTATACCTGCCTGTCAGCCCGGAGGTCATGTGTTCAAATCCTCTTGAGGCAGGGGTTGTTTTAAAGCCTGACCCAGCTCCCAGGTTGACGAATCTGAAACTGGTCTCAGGAAATGTTCTGGAAAATAAAGGTGGATGGCCTGATACTAACTACATCAGCCATATTAACTGTTGATTGGTCTAAACAACCTTGAGGCTATCCCCCAGATATCTGTACTTTATTATCAAACTCCGGTTCACGTCTGCATGACAAGATTAGAATTTCCATTGTGTAGGCCAGCTCTGTGGCGAAGGGGTTGCAGACGCAATTTGTAACCCCACATACCAGTTTCAAAACACAGCTACGGGCGATTTAGCAGCAGACTGTCATGCGTTGGTTTTCATACAAAGGTAAGAGTGCTGGTCGTTCAGAAAGCAATAGCAAACTACTGAACGTAAACTCGCCAAGAAATCTCAAACAGCTAAAAAATGCTGGGGTTGACTGTGACGTCCTGTAAAAGACATGCAACTAACAAACACAATGAACATAACAGTCATAAAGCATTCATAAACAATGATGGTTGTTCGTCTGGTGCCAACCAGAAATGGGGACAGTAGGTCCTCAAGGTTCACTGGGGTTTTGATGTTTGGGTAATCACGGTTCCTCTTCTGTAACTGGAGTTATCACATCCTGCTGGTAGCTTTGGTACTGTCCTGATCGGATGCTTGGAATATCATCAACCTGTAGAAATAAACATTTAACATTTATTGAATGGGAAGTGACGCAAACAGATCTATCCATTAAGAAATCACTATTGACAATGATTAGTTATTATGACAAATATAAATGTGGAAAATGAAATATGTTTTTCTTTGTCTGCTTCTGCCCTTCCTTCATTCCCCCATTAGTTATAGCCTCTCAATCAAACTATGTTGAGTTGAGTTGAGTCAAGAACCGAGATCACTGCACTCGGGGCATTCCCGTAAGTGCTTAGTCTTCATCTTCAACAGCCAGCGAAGAGTTCCAATACTAATGGTGCTCGTTGCAATCTAATTATATGTCCATCTTGCTTTACCTCTGAGTGAGTTCTGTTGACCAGATCCTGTGACCACCCCCTGCTGGTAATTTTCTCTAGACCAGTGGTTCTCAACCTATTTTGGCCCGTGCCAAAAGGCCTTTTGTATTTCCTACCTAAACATCCCCCCCCCCCACCCCTACACAGTATACATAATAATGGAAGCTAAATTTAATAGCACATACTAAAACAAGTCTAGATGTCCACATAAAACAAGATTTGTGGGTCTACTTACTTTATAAATTGAATTTTAGAAAGGTGAGACGTACAGAACCATACAGTATGAAGGGAAAAACAATATCAAGTAATCAGTTCTTGTATTAACGCGATCTTGAAATAATCTTAAGTCCCCCCTGGAATCCCTAAAATTCCCCCCTGGTGGGGTGGGGGGGGTGGGGGGGGATTCCCCACTGGTTGAGAACCACTGCTCTAGACCATGATAGTCTATCTGTTCTTGTGCATTATTTCCAGTCGCCTTCACCACATCTGCCTTATCGTGCATTAACTATGTGCATCTCCTGCAGATTCTTCCATGTCCTCCCAATATTCATCTGTCTGTAATTCTCTTCTCCGTGTGTTATTAGGTCTCCTGCTATATCCTTTGCCTTGTGGGTTCTAGACAAGAGAATGCCTACTTATCCTCAGGTTCTCTGTGTGTGTGTATCAAATCCAGCGACAGTGTCTTTCCTTCAACTCTTGGTTCCCTGGTGTTTGTCTAGTTCTCTCCATGAACTCCACACTGGTGATTCTGCTATGCCATTTATTTCCCACTATTCTGAGCAGGCACCAGTCGTTTATTATCTATTTGTCGTTTATTAGTAAATCATTCAGTTGCTCCCCATGTTATTGACCCATACAGTAGTTTTAAACCGATTTAACTGTCTGTCTGTCTGCCTGCCTGCCTGCCTGCCTGCCTGTCTGTCTGTCTGTCTGTCTGTCTGTCTGCCTGTCTGTCTGTCTGTCTGTCTGTCTGTCATCTACTGCCTATAGTACCTTGCGGTGTAGGGCAGGAGGTCTTGTGCCTGAGAAATTAAGGCTGCCTGGCTAGTGCAGTCGCCGAAACTGTGCAGGTTAGAGTTTTCTTTTTGCTCCCGACAGAAAAAAAATCCACATCTTACCGAGGATTTGAACCCTGGTCTCCCGCAGGAGAACCCAGCGACCTTAGCCACTTGGCCAGCCTCTCCCCACTGATTTAACACTGGAGTTAAAAATTCTAAATGTGATGCTAAGTTGTACTTCCTTTGACTTTCACAAATGTCCTAGTGTATGAAAGCGTCTCTCAACGTCTGTATTCTTATTTTAGTATCTCTCCCATTTTTGTCCACATGGCTTCCCAAATAGGTGTGTGATTCAGCCTCTTGTGAGGTATCACCAAGAGAGATCAGGTTGTTATTTGCTTGGTTTATCTAAATATCTTTGTCTGACCTCTATGCATTTGTTTATGTATGTAAAAAGATATGACTCGGGAAGTGAAGTAAAGATGGCCGCTGTGACACTGACCTCATCATCCACCGAGTGCCAGTTAATCTATAAAAATCTATGGTTCCGTCGTCCTGCTAATGAGTTATGTGCGTGGAGCGACATGGTGAGCTGTGAGTTCCATGTGGAGTGCTTTTACATCTGTCCGCAGTTATTTGAAGCGTCAACTGCCTGTTCAGAAAAATGGCGACTGGCGAGTCACTGAACTAACTGGGTTGCCTTATGCAGTAATGTGTGGCTGCTGGATTTCTAATGACTACCGCTTCCATCCGGGATGAACTGTATTTTTTGTGGCGGACTTTTGTGATGGCACTCTAGCAGCGGTGTTATGCATAGTATACCTGTCGAGACTCCTGTTTGTTCCACTTTTCACAAGGGGCAGTGAGGAGCATTTTGTGTGATATTCACTGGCACAGGAACGAAGCATAATGAGGCGACACTTTGCCGTGAAGTTGGAACCTCGACTGACTGACTGACTGACTGACTGACTAACGAACCTGCTTGATGTAGGACATAAAACACAGAAAGACAACACTCCGCAACAAACCTGCTTGGCGTAAGAAAGAAAACACACAAAGACAACGCTCAACAATGAACCTGCTTGATGTAGGACATAAAACATAGAAAGACAACACTCTGCAACAAACCTGCTTGGCGTAAGAAAGAAAACACACAGAGAAAACACTCAACAACGAACCTGCTTGGTGTACTTGCTACTGTTTCCCGACTCTGTTGGTTTCAGTCTGGTGTGCTCATCGTCATCAGTTCTGGGACGAATCTCATCACTCTTTAAGTAAAAGTGGTAGCCCAGGTTGAGCTCGGGGATGTCGTAGAACACGGTGACCACCACCAGTAGCATTGTGATCCCAATCAGAAGGTAGACTGCAATGGGAAATATGTGGAGACAACTATTCAACATCTTCAGACCCAGCAAGACATTCACTGGTGACATAATGGCTACACATTTGTTGCTAGTGTCCAACACTGGCCGAATGGCTAGAATATTGGTTCTTCGGGAGACCCGGGCTCTAATCCTCGGTAAGGTGTGGATATTTTTATGTCGGGGCCAAAGGAAAACCCTAATCTGCACAGTTAACGGTGACTGCATTAGCCTGGCGGCCTGAATGCCTCAGGCTCAAACCCCTCATGCCCCATACCGCAAGGTACTATAGGCAGTTAGATGACAGTCCAACACATGCTCAAAGTCTGTCCTTTACAGGACATCGCAATAAACCCCAGCATTTATTAGTTTGTGATTTTATGGCCAATTTTACGTTCAGTAGTTTGCAACCGATTTCTGAACGGCCGGCGCTCATACCTTGATGAAGATCAAGGCAAGATAATCTGCTCTCAAATCGTCTGTGGCTAATTTCAAACGCGGTATATTTGAGTTATGAAGCTGAGTTGGAGAACAGAGACAATTATGTTGGTCTATATCCGCTCCATGTGAGGCCAATCTGTAGCGTTGTCAACTACCTCAAGTTGTCGACTGCTGCTTTCAGTATATTTAGGTTGACGTCTGATCGTCTTCGAAGAGGGTGAAGATGAAGAAAAACAAAGAAGAAAGAATGAACAAACTGTATTTTCAAAGGGTTGGGAATTAGGCACGCAGGCCCGTCTAACATTCTGCACGTCTACGACTCTCTTTCATACATTATTTCATCCACACATCATTCGAGGCTTACTGAGAACAACAACAATATAAAAATTTTGTATTATAAAGGCATGGACAAAATGCAAAAATCATTACTACATGATTCACTAAAATTAATGAATATGTGGTAATTGTTATTAGCTATGGGGATTTACTTTGATTTTCACAATGATATGAGCGTTGGTCGTTCAGACAGCAATAGCAGACTATTGAATGTAATATTAACCAGACAATCACAACAGCTAAAAATGCTGGGGTTGGTTGCGACGTCCTTTAAAGGACATACATCGAGCTTATTAAAATTGAAAGTATAAATATTATCTTATACTTGGAAATTAAGAAACATTGTACAAGATGTCATCATGAGTCTAGTCTTTCATCAGTCTGATCCCACGGCTATAGGATATGGACAGAGTTCGAAGCCACACATTGAAATAGGGCAGTAGGTCTAATAACAAACACACCCGACCATGTACATGATCTTTCTCCACTTACAGCCCACGCCGTATGGCCTTGGTGCTCATATCTGTCCAGTCTTGTCTCGTGTTCTGCCAGCCATTTCTGATACTGACATTCCAACATGATGTCAAATTGTCAAGCATCTTGATTGCTTTTTTTGTTGATTTTAATATTGACACCACTATATTGATTGCTTTTATTTTGGGACTACTATATTGATTTAAAAAAAAATATACTCATCATCATCATGTGCCATGCCGATAAGCGTGGGCGGCCATGTTTCGCCATCTCATGCGATCACCAGAGTTGTGGGTCAGCTCAGTGTTCTTGTCTCGATCATACTACGTGGCCAGACCATCCAGGTATTTACTTCTCTGCCTTCCCCGTGTTCTCTTCCCCCCAGTCTTGCCATTTGTCACCAAGTTCTCCAATATATTTCTTCTCATAACGTGCCCAAAAATCTACGTCTAATTTATCTAATCAGTTTACGATCATCATTTGTTTCTTGTAGGACTTAATCTTTGGTTTTTCTGTCTGTCCATGGTATTCTTTGCATTTTCCTAAGAAACCACATTTCCACAGCCATCAGATGTTTTTTCAGCTTGTCTGCTCATTGTCCACGCTTCACATCCATTGAATAGTTTTTATACTGTATATTGATTGTTATACTGGCACCACTATATTACTATATTGATTGTTGTTATACTGGCACTACTATATTGATTGCGAATGTTTCTCATGTTACATTACGTGAGAACCTAGTAAGGTTAAGACAGAAACAGTTTGCCACCGATTAGCTATCGTGCGTGCTCTCGACGGCCTGTGCACTTGGTAAGCGAAATTTAAGGGGAAACAAATACCTCTTTTCATGGGAAAATAATACTCATTTTATTGTTTGCAAGGGACATAACTCGCCATTGTTTTTCTAAAGAAGCAATTAGTTGAATTAATTGTTAAATGTTTAAAATAATGACACCAATTATTCATAGTTAACGCAATAATTTGACATCCTAAAGATTCAAATACTTTTACTGCAAAAAATGAATAAAATGTACTTGTTAATGCAATATATACAATGTTTCAACACTGCAAGCTCCGTGCACGATGTTAACTACTGTCACCCCAATGGACGCCCTGATATCTGGTTTCTCTTCACAACGTATAAGTTATTGCCGTGAATCTGTTGGCATCATTCTTTTAGTACATCCCCCTATATAAGGGGAAAAACATTATTTTACTGGCCTCCTAGGGCCACAAGGAAAAAAAAAAAAAAAGAATCTGTTCATCTCGCTCTTCGGCCTTTTGGCTAAGATCAAGTGTATATGCTGGCCCCCAGACAGTAGTGCGCTTGGTCTGGTCGGAGGCCGGGATGATCATTCTCGGTCCCTTGGCCCGATCAGACGCAATTGCTGCCCTTTCAGTAGTGCGCCTGGTCTGGTCGGGGGCCGGGGGATCAAAAAAAAAAAAAACCTCACATAAGCATCACTTTAAATGTGGGCCCGGTGGACCACGGTGGGCAATAGCTCACAGTGGGACTAAGGGTCCACGCCAAAAACAGGGGAGGCGGGGAACCAGCTAGTTTGGGATGACCGCCAAACCCAAAAAAAAAAAAAAAATAAGTAGTCATATAAGTTCTCATTAAATTCATACAACAAAAAAAGTAACTTAAAAGAATGTCCTTCCACACACCATCCATTATTTTTTAATGAAAACTCTTTCTAATCACCAAAAAAAAAAAAAAAAAAGAATCTGATTTATCTATTCTTTACTGTACGTTGTCGCTCTAGAGCCACTTCTAGAAAAGATACGACAGGACGACAATGTCAGGGGTACGTTCATACCAGGGAAGGGTGAACAAAAGCTGCGTGCTTATGCGGACGATACCATTTTCTTTCCGACCACTGAAAAATCTGTACGGATCATTTTGGAATCGTTCTCGTTTTTCGGCAAAATTAAACGTCCAAAAATCTACTATAATGGGCTTAGGCAAATGGAAAAATAAGGCGGATTTTCCATTTGACTTAACATCAAACAATCTTATAAAGTGTACGGAATAGTCTTCCCATGTCAACCAAATCAGACACACAAAGACACTTGGCAACATCTAGAGAAGAAAATAACAGATATGTTACAGAGATACAAATACAAAACAACTACCATATTTGGTAGAAGTACCATTGTTAATACATATATAATTCCAAAAATACTATATCTGTGCACAATCCTAGATTCCCCCACGTCAAACTGTCACAAACATAAACAAAGAGATTAGACGCTTTGTGTTTGGCAGCACCATCTACAGTATCAAACATACTAGTACTACACTCATGCAAGACAAAAAAGATGGAGGTATCGCCCTCCAAGACATAACAACCAAAATACAAGCACTTAGGATCAAACACGTAGGTGAAATCCTACAACACCCAGAAAAACACCCTTTAGCACACTATTACATTGGAATTAGGCTATCTTCTTTAAAACCTATTAGGAATACATCCTCACATTATTTTGGCACTCTCCCAACGTTCTACAAACATGTATTTCAGCCATTAAAGGACATGAAAAATTACTACACAAGAAAACACATACAATCTACAGGCATTTAGTTAAATTACAAGCAACTCCGGTACATCTCAGAATTAAAAGAGGACATAGATATTTCATAAAAGATTATACCGAAATTTTCTCAAATATTCACAACAAGCAGATTACTCCAAAAGCAAGGGAAATTACATATAGGCTTGTTTACAGCATGACCCCAACAACAGAGAGAACAGCAAAAATAACTAAACAAATACTACAGTGTCAGCTTTGTAGACGGAACGTCCAAGAATCAGAAGAGCACATCTATTACGAATGCAACACAATCATGCCAACAAGAAACCTCCTACAAAACATCCTAAACACTCATTTGAAACAAAGAACAGATGTTTACAAAGCAATCATGATAAATTCCATTCCTTACTCCACACAAGATACCCACACAAAGCTACTTGTTCTATTGGCAGAGTACATAAATCTTATATGGACATTAAGAAACAAAGCACTATACAATTACAGAACAATCAACAAAGAAATTGTCCAACAACTTTATCAACAAAAAGTCGCAAACATTCTAATCTTAGCCCCACAAGCGCAAATCTCGTAAAATATTTGGCTGAAGACAGCACATATTACAGTAGAAGCAAATAACTTGTTTTAAATAAAGGATACTACAACTGTAAATGTATTTATTGATGGTATTAATAATCTTACAATTATATTATTATTATTATTAATACTATTATTAGTACTGCTACTATTATTATTAATTTTCCCATTATTATATTTGAATGTGCAACATGAAATATATTGTGGATGGGTGTCTGTGCCGTTGGCAGTAACATATGTATGCCTCTGTGTGTGGATGCAGGTGTGTGTGCGTGTGTGGTGCATGAATTTGCACGCGCATGTGTACGAGTGTGTGTGTGTGCGCACGCGCGCGTGCGTGCGTGTAGCAGTCTTTAAACCAAGTCGGTATCTTAAGTATTAAAATGATGGTATATAGTAATGATGTGTTTCAAAAGAAAAATATGCACCACCATGTATAAACAAATTCGATGAGCCCTTTAAGTACCCAGTAAGCTAAGGTGGATTTTAGTGGCCAGGTTTTAAGTCCTTCCCATTGTATATAAAAGCCAGACACTATCACAATTTTGGACCAATTATCTCCCTGGGGACAGACCATGGACCCTAATTGCTAGTAGTAAATCCCTTATTCTTGTCCCCCAAACAAAAGATATCATGGACTAGAGCGTCACCCTGAAATTTGTCATCAGGCAACAACACCAACGACCTTCGCCTCGGGAGCTTAGTGACCCAGAAATTACAAGGAAGCCACATTTTAATGGAAATGATAGTTTAAAGTTTATTGTCCAAGCGCGGGGCATTTAAATGTACTGCGGTCTCCAGAAAGCATGAGATTGTGTGTGCGTGTGTTTTGTGTGTGTGCGTGAGAGAGAGAGAGAGAGAGAGAGAGAGAGAGAGAGAGAGAGAGAGAGAGAGAGAGAGAGAGAGAGAGAGAGAGAGAGAGAGAGAGATGGACAGGTGTTTCATGCATTCCGCTTGCGGAAGTGAAGTATATGCAAGGAATGCGTATCTACATGCACTATGCTACAAATGTCATATTATCATAACTGTATATATTTTTGTATATGTTTCATTCACAATGTCACACTTAACACTAACAAACGGCAACTCTCTGTAATATACACAAACAAAAGAAACACACACTACAACTTGTAAATACACATTGCTTTGTATGAAATAAAAGTTGGAAAAAAAAAAAGAAAAAAAAAATGATTTATCTATTTTGCGAATGTTGGTCTATTTTATATATATCTGCGAATGACTATTGGATCAAGTTATGTGAGTCCATTCAAATCGCAAGTGATAAGGGAAACATCAGAAGCATGTATGAAGGGATAAAGAAAGCCTGTGGTCCAATGATCAAAAGAAGTGCACCGCTGAAAACCTTGACTGGAGAAATCATCACTGATAAGAAACAGCAGATGGATAGATGGGTCGAGCACTATTTAGAGCTTTACTCAAGTGAGACCAAGCTAGCGGATGATGCCCTCAACGCCATAGAGACCCTGCCAACTCTTGACCACCTGGACACACTTCCCACTATAACAGAAGTTAAGTGTGCTATAAATGAGCTTGCATCTGGCAAGGCTCCAGGTAAGGATGGGATTCCAATAGAGGTAATCAGGAGTGGGCAAGACACACTCGCTCTACAGATCCACCAGCTAATAGAGCTATGCTGGCGAGAAGGACAAGTCCCACAGGATTTCAAAGATTCAAACATCATAACGCTGTACAAGAACAAGGGAGATCGGAGCGACTGTAACACCTATAGGGGTATCTCACTTCTGTGTATTGTTGGGAAAGTATTTGCCAGAATTGTCCTGCACAGACTTCAAGTCCTGGGAGATCAAGTCTACCCCGAATCACAGTGTGGCTTCCGTCAGAACCGGTCTACAATTGATATGATATTCTCATTGCGACAGATGCAAGGAAAATGCCGGGAACAAAATCAGCCACTGTTTATTGCCTTCATCGACCTCACAAAGGCATTCGATTTGGTCAGTCGTGAGGGTCTGTTCAAAGCACTAAAGAAGATTGGCTGCCCACCAACTCTTCTGTCCATTGTGGAATCGTTCCACACAGGCATGAAGGGTATAATCAAGTTTGATGGCTCAACTTCAGAAGAGTTTGAAATCAAGAGTGGAGTTAAGCAAGGTTGTGTACTAGCCCCCACCCTCTTTGGGATATACTTTTCACTTCTGCTGAAATATGCCTTTCGTGATCAGGATGACCGTATATACATTCACTCACGCTCAGATGGTGGCCTCTATAATGCTCAGAGATTGAAGGCCAAGACCAAAATTAGCAGGGTACTTATCAGCGAGTTGCTTTTTGCGGATGATGCTGCGATTACGACCCACTCTGAGGAAAAATTACACCATCTTCTATCATCATTCTCCAATGCTTGTTCTGAATTTGGTTTAACAATTAACAAAAAGAAGACACAGATTATGTCACAAGGTGCACATGATGTACCATCAATCTTTATTGACGACGCCGAACTGGAGATAGTAGACCATTTTACATATCTAGGATCAGAGGTAAATAGCAAATTATCCCTCGATCAGGAAATCAACATCAGGATTGGCAAGGCAGCAACAACAATGAACATGTTAGCAAAAAGAGTCTGGGAGAACAGGAAGCTTACTGCCAAACCAAAAGTCCTCGTCTACCAAGCCTGTGTCCTTAGTACTCTTCTTTATGGCAGTGAAACCTGGACAACTTACTCACGCCAAGAGAAACGTTTAAACAGCTTTCATATGCGGTGTCTGCGAAGAATACTTGGTATTAAGTGGCAAGACAAAATCACAAATACTGAAGTATTGGAAAGATCAGGTTGTGTGACGGTGTATTCCATGCTCAGTCTTCGTAGACTTAGATGGATAGGACACGTTAGGAGGATGGATGATGGTAGAATACCAAAGGACATCTTTTTTGGTGAATTACAGATGGGTAGGAGATCTCAGGGTCAGCCTCTACTACGATACAAAGATGTGTGTAAGCGGGACATGATTGATACAGGCATTGATAATGCACAATGGGAACACGTCGCCGCTGAACGTGTTGCATGGAGGGCAACTATCATAAATGGAATAAAGACAAAGGAGAAAATGATTGCAGATAAAGCACACACAGAGCGTGAGAGACGTAAGATGGTGCAAAATGGTGGAAATGACCATGTTTTCACATGCACCTACTGTGGGCAAACATTTGCAGCAAGAATTGGCCTCACCAGCCACACTCGCCACCGCCATGGATCGTAGTTATTAAGCCTTTTTGAAGCACAATGTACCAAACTATCGTCTGTAAAGACGGAAAGGTGCCAATGTATGGGGAACATATTGGTTTACCAAAAAAGGACGAAGAAGGTTGAGATATTCGTATTCATCATCACGTGCCTTGCTGATAAGCATGAGGCATCATGATTCACCACCTCACACTATTTCCTGGTGTGTGTTCTTCATATCTATATATATATATGTTTTTGTCTTCTTCTTTCTGTTCGTTTCCCTTACAATTTACCAATTGTCATAAGGTTTTCAAAAACTATGACATTAACCCAGTGTGTATCAATAATGTGGTGCATTACCCCATTGTCTACCAGCAAGATGTGAGACTAACCTGTTGTTTACTAGCAACAAGACACCGCAAACAACTGAAAAACAAGAGGCCGACATGGCTAAATTGACAAGTTCGCTCGCTCTTAAACTTCCGATGCGCTGATGCCAAGGTAGCGGGTTCAGCCCCTTCACCGGTCAGCTGGACCAAAATGTTGACCTTTGTCCTTGACTTAGGGAAGTAAATTACAAGTACCACAGAAGTCAGAGTGGTTGTGCCGGATGGCGAGGGACACTGGAAACAGGGGAAGCTAATCCACACTCAAATACCAGTCCAGTGCACTTACCAGTAGTGGCAACTAGAGGCAGTAGCACACGGATGACCTATGGTTCAGTTGAAAGCGAGCTACCACATCGGGAAACAAAACACAGAAACAGAAAAGAGCTAATACTTCGAGAATCTGATGAAAACTTGCAAACTGATCAGATAAATTAGTCGTAGACAGTTACGAATTTTGGGGGCATGTTCTAGGGAGATACAAACTTGAAAATGTGACATCTGGCAAACTTGATGGGAAAACAACAAGAGGAAGATGAGAAACAAGAACATAGACCTTTGTCATGACTGGTGATTATTTGAGATGACGAATTATGATCGCCTGGGCTTATCAATGTGATAGTGATTAAATAACAACCCATTGAAACAAGACAGTTGGAATATCCCCAGAGGGACAGACAGACGATGGACGCATAGTTCGCTGGCTTGGTGGATAGGTAGATGGATGCATGCATCGATGTATAACTTGTATGTATTGGTAGGTAGGTTGATAGGTTGGCAGACAGATAGGTAGGTAGGTAGGTAGGCAGACATGTAAGTAGATTGGTGGGA
>JACEFZ010005640.1:232500-237500 GCA_014155875.1 Cepaea nemoralis
TCTACATTAACCCTTTAGCCTTTTCTGAGTGCAAATCAATATTTGTTAGTTTAATTCGCGCACGCTGTATTTTCTAGGCCAGGAATGCTCATCTCCTGTAGTCTAAATGCCACCAATAAAGACATTCTTATATGAAGATGGTGTTTGCACTTCAGCCCCGGATGTATAATTCGTTTCGTTTTCAGAAAAGTAGTAATTGTATATTTAATAAAGAACTATTGATCCAGGTTGTAGACGATAAAATAACCTTGACCGTTATAGGACATTGCCGTTAGAGAGGCGTGTTAAATTCTTGGACACCGAAAATGTGTCAGTCGTGTTATGACGTGCCTCGAGATAAAGTTAAACACGACACTACTTTAGTGTATAGACTTTTAAAACTTGTATAAGATAGTACACATACCGTCTCAGAGTTGTGAAGTATTAACTCCCTATCTACCAAGCAAGGCATTAAACGTGTATTAGTGATCAGTAAGGACATCATCATCACACTCCGGGCAAGCCCATAGTTGCCCGACTTCTTCCTGAACATCTCCGCCAGCGTATATCGACTGATCGTACCGGTTCTGTATTGGGTAATCAAATGTCTTGTGTTGCTAACAAAATGTTCATATCTGGCGGCTCCCTGTTTTACTCGCATGTCCCTCATTCTGGACACAGAAGCAGATTCCCAGGTTTCATTAAAGTCGTCTGTTCGTTAAGCATCTCTTATAGTGCTCTGATGTTGTCTGACCTATCTGTTGCTCTTCCCACCTCGATCATCGCCATGTTTGCCAACCGATTGTCTCGCTCGTTGCCTTTCACGCCTGAGCGCCCCTGTACATGAATGAAAGTCTATACGTGTATTGGTTACCTTCATTTAACTTACGTTTTTCAGTTTCTTCCTTGCTCTTATTTTTTTTTCTTATAGCTCATGTCATGTGGCTTTGGTGACCATGTATGTCCACAGCCTGTTGTCCTGTGTACTACCAATGATTTCTGATACTGATGAACATCCTATCATGATGTCAAATTTTCCAGCATCCTCTCGCTTGGTCTCCCCATACTTCTCCTCCCCTCGAACTTCCAATTGTCACAACGTACTCCTGCTTTCCCCTTCTCATGACATGCCCTGAAAATGTGGACTGTCTGCTTCTGATGCGAGTATTAGCAGGTTTGATCATGATTTTCATATTGGGTATTGAAGTATCCAGTTCTCTTTGTGAGTTACCTTCTTTCCAGATATCTTTGTGAGTTACCTTCTTTCCAGATATCTTTGTGAGTTACCTTCTTTCCAGATATCTTTGTGAGTTACCTTCTTTCCAGATATCTTTGTGAGTTACCTTCTTTCCAGATATCTTTGTGAGTTACCTTCTTTCCAGATATCTTTGTGAGTTACCTTCTTTCCAGATATCTTTGTGAGTTACCTTCTTTCCAGATATCTTTGTGAGTTACCTTCTTTCCAGATATCTTTGTGAGTTACCTTCTTTCCAGATATCTTTGTGAGTTAACTTTGTTCCAGATATCTTTGTGAGTTACCTTCTTTCCAGATATCTTTGTGAGTTAACTTCTTTCCAGATATCTTTGTAAGTTAACTTCTTTCCAGATATCTTTGTGAGTTAACTTCTTTCCAGATATCTTTGTTAGTTAACTTCTTTCCAGATATCTTTGTGAGTTACCTTCTTTCCAGATATCTTTGTTAGTTAACTTCTTTCCAGATATCTTTGTGAGTTAACTTCTTTCCAGATATCTTTGTGAGTTACCTTCTTTCCAGATATCTTTGTTAGTTAACTTCTTTCCAGATATCTTTGTGAGTTACCTTCTTTCCAGATATCTTTGTTAGTTAACTTCTTTCCAGATATCTTTGTGAGTTACCTTCTTTCCATATATCTTTGTTAGTTAACTTCTTTCCAGATATCTTTGTGAGTTACCTTCTTTCCAGATATCTTTGTGAGTTACCTTCTTTCCAGATATCTTTGTGAGTTAACTTCTTTCCAGATATCTTTGTGAGTTAACTTCTTTCCAGATATCTTTGTGAGTTAACTTCTTTCCAGATATCTTTGTGAGTTAACTTCTTTTCAGATATCTTTGTGAGTTAACTTCTTTCCAGATATCTTTGTGAGTTAACTTCTTTTCAGATATCTTTGTGAGTTAACTTCTTTTCAGATATCTTTGTGAGTTAACTTCTTTCCAGATATCTTTGTGAGTTAACTTCTTTCCAGATATCTTTGTGAGTTAACTTCTTTCCAGATATCTTTGTGAGTTAACTTCTTTCCAGATGTCTTCATTGCTCTTTCTATGCGTCCACGGTGTTCCAACTATTCTTCTACAAAACCACATCTCTGCAGCTTCTATATAATTTCTCACATGTTTGCTAATTTTCCATGAATCGCTTCCGTACATCAGGATTGACTCGATATAGATCTTCTTTTTTTGCCCACATGTAATATTTCTTAGATTCTTCGTTGGTTACCTATTTCCCCTGCGACAAAGGATTGTTATTTTAAGTCACTTTGTCTGATTTGTTATTGTTACGTCGTCTGTCTTATTTACAATGCATTGTCTAAATATGTATTACTTTACACATAAAAAATATTACAAACATCATACATCGGTGCAATAGTACAATCTTAAATACAGGATACATGGGCGCAATAGTTAAATATTCAGGGGCCGGGACATAAAATGTTAAAAATTCTGATCAGCTGACAGGCAGAAGTGAAGAGAAACGATCATTACTACCTATTACAGACCAGACATCTGAAGAAGAAAGAGGAGACGGAGGGAGTGGAAAAGAATAAGAATAAAAAGAAGAAGATTAAGATGATGATTGAGAACAAGAACAAGAAGAATGCTGGAAAGAAAGGATACTCACATGTAGTAGCGACTTTGTACAATGCCCTATGTGGCTGATCAGCGGAATCACCTGGTGATAACAATAATAAATGAGTCAGTAACACTCTGTATTAAAAAGTAACGAATAAGATTATTTACACACACACACAAAATATGTATTGGGTTGTATATGCATGTTTCAGAATAAATATGCAGCGGCTATAAATCCTAATCAATTTGTTAAAAAAGAGCAATAAAGGCAATTAATTCATTGTAGCCACAGAGATGTAGTCTTGGTTTTCACAGAAGTGACAATGCTACGAACGACAAGATTAGCAATGAAATTGTTAGAACTGAGGTAAATATAAAAGGAAGCTCATTACATATATTAGCATGTTATAGTTAACATAATGTAGCTATGTCCAGAGAAAAATATACTGCAGCAACATTGACAATGAAACAGACAGTAAGGAGACATGTCAGCTGACTAAGTGATAATTCACAACAGTGTATCGCCTTCATTCATTTAATTCAGTAGCATGTCCTTTGCAGAACCTCGCTCCCATAACAACCTTCCGGAAAACTTCTCGGTCATAAACGAGATGTCCCACGTTCGATAGACCCATCTGGAGATCATCCGCTACCTCCTGCACTCATCATCTTTTTGGCCTTCCTCTTCCTCTCTTCCCAGGCATACATCCCTCCATTATTGTTCTCTCAAAACTTTCATGACGTTTCAAGTGACCAAAATATTTCAATTTTCTTTGTTTTATCGTCTTTAATAGCAAATCTTCTTCAATATTCAGTTTTTGTTGTATGAATGCTTTTGTTCTTTTCTGTATTCAAGATATTCTTAGAACCCGTCCATAACATTTATATTATATAGTTTATTGCCTTAGTGAATTTAATTCGTGATTAAAAAAAAAAAAGTCGCTTAAAAGTCGACAGGGTCGACTTCATCGCACCGGGTTTTATCCCATATGGCTCGGTCTCTTTCCGCAACGCGGAAAGCGTCGCACAAAGCACGAACTCCGTAGCTTTTAGCGACGACCCACAGGAGTCTCCGAAACATTTAGCTCGTAAACCAAAGGGCGCGGCCCGGAATCTAACCCACAACCTTTGGAGCACGAGTCAAACGGCTTGACCACTTCGCCATAGAGAATAATTCGTGATAATTGTCTTTAACCTATAGTTCATGTCGTGTGATCATGTTTGTCCCCAGCCTTCTGTCTCGTGTGCTGCCGATCACTCACGCCTGATACCGACGGTCCTCCATACCATGATGTCAAACTGTTCAGCATCTTCTCGATTGGCCTCTCATTGCCTAACCTACCCTCCACCTTCCCGCTGTGAGGATATACTCCAGCTTTCCTGTTCTCATGACATGCCCACATAACGTGGACTGTCCTCTTCTGATGCGAGTAAACAGTTCTTTTTGTGAGTTAACATCCTGCAATTTATCTTCATTGCTCTTTTTATCCGTTCACGATGTACTCATCCTTTTTCTTTGGTTGAAATAGCGAGTGTCAGTCAGATTCCCTGGTCACTTCCTGTCACATCTTACTCTCCAGACAATCATGCCCTTTCGTGCACCAATACCCTACCCAGCAGTGCAATCCCAGCCAATATGTCCGCCCGCTTATTTCCCACCATACCAACATGCCCTGGAGATAAAAATCCAATGGATGTCTTTTTGATTGTTTAATTAAAGCATGCCACTCTGCATGAAAAAGTATGAATAAAATTAGGTGGAACTGCGGTAAAGCTGTGAAAGTGTAAACAATATAAAATGACACAAAGTAGTGCAGCTTTACATAACAGAGTTGTTTGCTGATGAAGGCTAATCGCCGCAACGTTCTGTATGTGTCTTAACTCTTTTATGTAAAGCTCATTTTATATTGTTTACACTCTGCATGAAGCATGCCTGTTTTCACCCAATCAGTGAGTCCACATCTGGCAAGATGTCTTCATTGATCTTTCTATCCGTCCACGATGTACTCATCATTTTTCTATAACAGAAAATCTCTGCAGATTCCACATAATTCCCCACATGTCTGCTAATTGTCCATGGTTCGCTTTCATACATCAGGACTGGCTTAATGTAGCTCTTAAGAACTACTTTCTTCACCTTGATTTATAAAGTCCAAAGCATATTCTTCATCTTTTGAAATGCTGTTTTTGCTTGG
>JACEFZ010005640.1:240000-260000 GCA_014155875.1 Cepaea nemoralis
TATTTTTGAATAGTATTCCAGAATATGTTGTTAATATTCTATTTTTGATTTGTTTAGCTATATTTCTTTTAAATTAAAAAAATAAAAGCTATCATCAAAGGAAGTTAGAAATAGGTTTCATGATTGTTGCATAGAACCAGTTCTGACATACGGCTGGGAATCCTGGGCAGTTAGTTAATAAGCGAAAATAATCAATGGAAGCTTTGGGGATGTGGTTTTATAGAAGAATGCTGAAAGTTTCTTCCACAGCCAAAATGAGTAATTTGGACATTAGTGGGGAGGCTTAGTGGCAAGGACAAATTATCACAAACATCAGATAGACTACGAGAAGACAAAAATTAGAATATGTTGTGACAACTGGAAAGGTTTGTGGAAATAGACATAAAGGAAGACAGCAAGAGAACATTCTTGGCAGTCTTGTGTAATGGCATGAGAATGAGTCAACACACGAACTAATACATGTCACTGGAGATCACATGATCATGAGAAGCATGATCGTCCACGCCAGTTGGCACTTGATGGTGATGATCATCAAAGATTATCACACACACACACGCGCACGCACGCACGCACATGCGTACGTAACGTGCCTGAACCAGTATGTCTAAGCTAGTCTTTGCGCGTCTTAAATTATAGAAAGTGAT
The DNA here is from genome assembly GCA_014155875.1 of Cepaea nemoralis. Taxonomy (NCBI): domain Eukaryota; kingdom Metazoa; phylum Mollusca; class Gastropoda; order Stylommatophora; family Helicidae; genus Cepaea; species Cepaea nemoralis. Next base: position 240,645 of record JACEFZ010005640.1, read on the forward strand.
TTCAACAAGTGTCCAAACTTATCGGCTATTGTTTGAACGATTGAATTGTTTATGCAAAGTATAGTTTCATAAGCTGGTAAGAAAGGATCTTGGAAAAACGTTAAACGCCTTTCTTATTTATGCACAAACCGTAGTGGCAGCTGTCATTTCAGCGTTGTGCGCGTAGCATCGTCGGAGATGAAAATGCCCTTGGTTGAATAATGTACAAATGCCAAATTGTTTTTTATGTTTGAGGTGTCTACAGAAAGCATATGGTGATACAGTCATGGAGATGTCCGTCGTCGAATGAGAGAGGCAATTCATAAGATGAGTGAGTGGATGGGTGGGTGGGTGAGTGAGTGAGTGTGTGAGTGAGTGAGTGAGTGGCGGTTCCAACTTTACGGCAAAGGGACACCCCATTCTATTCCGTTCCCGTGCAAGTGAATATCACACAAAATGCACCTCACTGCCCCATGTGAAAAGTGGAACAGATAGCAGTACCCACAAACCTACAGAATGCATAGGCATACACGCAGAAGGCCGCTGCCAGAATGCCAACATAACAGTCCGCCACTAAAATGACTGTTTACCGTCGATGGAAGCGGCGGTCACTAGAAAACCAGCAGTTGCATACACACTTCTGCACAATGCAAAACCAGATAGTTCAGCAACTGGGCGAAGGAACCATGTAATACCAGTCCAATATGAGGAAAAGGTGTAAGCAAACCATAGCCGGAAGCAAAAACGCCACTAAGACCTTAACAGCTTAACAGTCTATCCGCGACATTGGACCGAAAGTCCCAATCCGTAGCAATCATCTTCGTCGTCATATAGCAGAAGGTCGCGCTCATCACGGCCGCCAAAAAGACTCCATATACTTTATCAGTTCTCTGGCTTCATGCATCTTCATGCCCAAGGCGTCTTCAATATCCGGTTACCATCTTGGAACTGGTTGACACCTGCTGTTTCTTCCATGAACCAACCCTTCCATCACTGTTTCTTCCATGAACCAACCCTTCCATCACTGTTTCTTCCATGAACTAACCCTTCCATCACTGTTCCTTCCATGAACCAACCCTTCCATCACTGTTCCTTCCATGAACCAACCATTCCATCACTGTTTCTTCCATGAACCAACCATTCCATCACTGTTTCTTACATGAACCAACCCTTCCATCACTGTTCCTTCCATGAACCAACCCTTCCATCACTGTTTCTTACATGACCCAACCCTTCCATCACTGTTCCTTCCATGAACCAATCCCTCATTCACTGTTTCTTCCATGAACTAACCCTTCCATCACTGTTCCTTCCATGAACCAACCCTTCCATCACTGTTCCTTTCATGAACCAACTCTTCCATCACTGTTTCTTCCATGAACCAACCCTTCCATCACTGTTTCTTACATGAACCAACCCTTCCATCACTGTTCCTTCCATGAACCAATCCCTCATTCACTGTTTCTTCCATGAACTAACCCTTCCATCACTGTTCCTTCCATGAACCAATCCCTCATTCACTGTTTCTTCCATGAACTAACCCTTCCATCACTGTTCCTTCCATGAACCAACCCTTCCATCACTGTTTCTTCCATGAACCAACCCTTCCATCACTGTTTCTTCCATGAACCAACCCTTCCATCACTGTTTCTTACATGAACCAACCCTTCCATCACTGTTCCTTCCATGAACCAACCCTTCCATCACTGTTTCTTCCATGAACCAACCCTTCCATCACTGTTCCTTGCATGAACCAACCCTTCCATCACTGTTTCTTCCATGAACCAATCCTTCCATCACTGTTTCTTCCATGAACCAACCCTTCCATCACTGTTCCTTGCATGAACCAACCCTTCCATCACTGTTTCTTCCATGAACCAATCCTTCCACCACTGTTTCTTCCATACACCAACCCTTCCATCACTGTTTCTTCCATGAACCAACCCTTCCATCACTGTTTCTTCCATGAACCAACCCTTCCATCACTGTTTCTTCCATAAACCAACCCTTCCATCACTGTTTCTTCCATGAACCAATCCCTCATTCACTGTTCCTTCCATGAACCAATCCTTCCATCACTGTTTCTTCCATGAACCAACCCTTCCATCACTGTTTCTTCCATGAACCAACCCTTCCATCACTGTTTCTTCCATGAACCAACCCTTCCATCACTGTTCCTTCCATGAACCAACCCTTCCATCACTGTTTCTTCCATGAACCAACCCTTCCATCACTGTTCCTTCCATGAACCAGCCTTCCATCACTGTTCCTTCCATGAACCAACCCTTCCATCACTGTTCCTTCCATGAACCAGCCTTCCATCACTGTTCCTTCCATGAACCAACCCTTCCATCACTGTTCCTTCCATGAACCAACCTTCCATCACTGTTCCTTCCATGAACCAACCTTCCATCACTGTTCCTTCCATGAACCAACCCTTCCATCACTGTTCCTTCCATGAACCAACCTTCCATCACTGTTCCTTACAAACCACTGAGACGTTTAATATGGCCAAAGTAATCCCGTCTCCCAGACATAACGATGTTTATAGTATAGTTTTCATCAATGTCCAGATCCTGTAGAATGGGAGAACGTTACTATTTGTCTTATTCTTGGCCCACAGTATTGAAAGAACGTTGCTGTAACATTTAAGTGTTCTTATTTAGTGGTTGCGAAATGGTCCAAACTTGACAATGACAGAAAAAGAGAAAAGAAAAAAATCACAACAACATAAATGAGATTTCTGAGAAGAATACTCAACGTATCAAGAAGAGAGAAAATAAGAAATTAAGAAATCAGGATTAAAGTGGGGGTTATGGCAGCGCTAGATTTTATTAGAAGGCAGCAAGTCATATGGTTTGGCCATGTAAACGATGGACAGAGGGAATAGCAGATCCATAGGAATATCGATACATGGAGCCCATAAATAGGCACTGCAAGGTACACGAGGAACAAGAAGACATGAGATGAAATGGTCCAGTAAGAAAGGTTCAGTAACATAGAGAACAATCAGCTGCATTCTGTGGCATGATAATGACAAGCAAAGCAGTACCTCCCAACGCACACTATGAATGTATTGGGACATTCTCTGTGTTCATATCTCAAACCATTTTGTATTCTTGGTTCATCGCCTAGATAGCTGGACAAATATACATACAGACAGAAATAGACAGACATAAAGACATATATTGACAGACATAAAGAAAGACATAAAGACAGACATTGACAGATATAAACATAGATGTAGACAGACTTAAAGACAGACATAAAGACAGGCATAAAGACAGAGACAGACATATATAAAGACAGACATAGAAAGACATAAAGACCGATATAAAGACAGACATAGAAACACACAAAGACAGACATAAAGACAGACATAGGCAAACATAAAGACAGACGTAGATAGACAGTCAGAGGTAGATAGGCAGACAGACAGACTGGCCGGTAGACTGACCCGCCTCAAGTCCGCACGTACCTACCCACCCACAGGCAGATAGACAGACATACAAATATAGACATGCAGACAGATAGATAGGCAGAGAAGTGATTAATAGACCGGTTGACAGATGTTGGCAGACTGGTTGGCAGACAGACAGATACATGCAGACAGACAGACACAGGCAGACATGAGCATGCTGTGGACACACAGCTACCCTACCTTGTAGAGATGACCAAGCTTGTCGTACAGCCAGTACAGAAGCTGCCGTGTTGGAATCATCAGCCGCTCCACGCACGCCGTAAATAGCACCAGAGTCAGGGGAATTCCCAAAACAGCGAAGACTATACAGAAAGCTTTCCCAGCATCTGACAGCGGAGTCACCTTTCCATAGCCTGTGGAGACAGTTTCGGATTAAAAGTGTTGATGTGGATACTCGGCATAGGCCCTTCTCTCCCTCAAAGACTTACATTTATATACCGTCCAGATCGTACTGGGTGAGAGACAATTAGAGAAGAGGTTTTTGGGCTCTAAAACGCCAGTAGCTGGAACAATCACGATGGACAAAGGAGATATTCTCGACGCTGTATATTGACAGGAGCCCAAGTTAGCTCTTGTCACCTTTTATATGCTTCGAAGGAAATGGGTACTTCGAATGAATACGAAAGAAAAGATTCTTGAAAACGGGACACTCGAGCTGAGAACAGTCGTATGAAGCGCACGGATCAGAAGCCGGATTGGTGATGGCAAATCATATATTACTGCTTTGTGAATAGAGTATTTTAGAATTATTTTAAAGAAGTATTCCCTGGATGTGTGAAGTGTATTTACTCAGAATATGATTATTTAACGAAACAATATATTATGAGAAACGCAACGGTATACTGTGAAGTATGTTTACAGTTAGTGTGTTATTCGTGGTTCTAACATAGAGGAAAAAGTGAAAGGGCCCACATTGCATATTAATAGCAAATACAATGATAACTATAACAAATTACACAATCAACCCCTGGACGAAAACATAGGTCAAATCCCTAGATATGAATGGTGGATTTCGGTAACAAGATTAGAAGATTAGGATCGGCAGAGATCAAACTCCTGGATGACGAACCAAAACTAACCAGTCACAGTCAAGCCGATTCCAACTAGTAATACCCAGCTAGTCGATTCCTGACATATATGAACGGCTGTACATTGACAAAAAACGGATGAAACAACACATCTAAGGCAGTGCGGGGTAATGAACAGGCTGGCAGAGAATGCACCTATTGGTGGTCCATTATCTATGGACAAGGGAGAGGTGGTCGTGCGCTTGTGGGACCAGGTGGAGAACGTAGAGGAACAGACTGAGAACCCGTATGTGGAAAGGATAAGATTGCGGAGGATTGGCCGGGATTCTGGTAGAATCTCAAAACTGAGAGGGAAGACCAGGAGAACTTTCAATTAGATAGCGGTGGGAACGATTAGTAGTGGTGTGACTCTTCGCTGGCTGTTGAACAAGGGGGCGGAGCAGATATGGGAATGTCCTGAGTGCAGTGATGTCGATTCTTAGCTCAGATCAAGTCAACTCAATCTAAGGATGCTCCACTATAGATTTGTGGTTCTAGCCAGGAAAAACGAGCACGTTGGTGTAAAGGTTAGAAGACTATAGTGACAATAGCATGACCGCGGTGGGACGAGGGTTAATTACCTGCAGGAAAGATTATGACCTATTTCGCAGTGAACTCAGGGATACAAAAATGTGATGGTCCTAGCACTTACCATAGTCACAAATGATTCCCGCTATGCGACTGCCATGGGTTGAATTGAAGCTCATGGCATAGTGACGAAATGTCACCCAGAAGGACGTGACAATCGTGGACCGTGACCTATGTGGCGAGCGATATTGTCACTGGAGCGAATACACGTGATCACGAAGGTGACAAAGGGCATTCAGATTCATTCGAGTCGTGAGTGTTAGCGTGATCGGACGCACCACGATGTAGAAGATGGTTGCGGCCACAGAATGCGCCTACATTGTTATTACTTGTGTAGATATAGTTTAGATTGCAATCTAGTGTCATGTATTTCTGTGCTCAAATGTAGAGTCGACAGCGTGTATTAGAGTAGGGGAATAAATTGAAGAAATTCGCACTCGTGTTGCGTTTTAAACGAGGTGTGAAGTTGAGGATCGACAGAAAGAAGAGTTTAACAAAAACAAGCAGTCAGGGGATGACTGAATGAAGATGATACCCCTAGAAAGTTCGCCACTCAATCAGAGAGAAAGATTAGCTATCAGGACCTAGAAATGGGTATTCTGACATATAATATTTGTCACTCCCTCTCTGACATTCAGCAGACATCGATGTCAAAAGTTACTGTCAGTCGCTCCCCGACAGCGACTTAATTTTTTCCAGCAGGGAGGCGGGTGTGATGGGATGCATCCGACGTGTTTACAACCAGTTGTTACTACAACTGTCAGCATCTACATCGTGCAACATTCGCTGATAGAGACCGAGCATCCAAGGGTTTGTACGTGGTGCGATTATGTCGATTCTTAAAATAAACATTTAGACCTGGTTTCTTGATTTTAAGACTCGACATCATCGTACCACATAGAAATCAGAAGAATGATACAGTAGATATACAGAACGTTTCTACATAAGAATGATACAGTAGATATACAGAACGTTTCTACATGTGTCTTGATGTTAAGAATCGAAATCATCACACCACATAGAAATCAGAAGAATGATACAATAGATATACATAACGTTTATAAATGTTTCTTGATTTTAAGACTCGACATAATTCAACCACATAGAATACAATATGTCTGCCACTATATTAGCAACTTTTAAGTCCTTACTGGGACACACCCCTACTTCCCATTTCCCGCCATCTATTTTTGTTTGGTCAAAACCTATTATTTTTTTTTTTTTTTTGTGGCACTGAATCTGTCAAAATTGATAGTTTCATGAAGCAGTGAGCATTCGAAGTCACACAGCGGGACAGGGCGAGCGGATGAACTTTATTGTCAAAGGATAATAAACTGGGCACGCATGCCCTCCTTACATTCAGCCCTTCTAATCACTAATCTTTCGCTCACCAGTTATCTAACATGAATGTTACATTTACATTGGGAAAAAAAGCAAACATTGTAGAGTGAATGTTGTAAATAACATACGCGAAAGATGGATTCATGAGAAATGAGCATCCAAAACAAGAGGAAGGAAGGTGTGACCTATACAAAATGTCAAGGATATATAATACGTTGGTGATTTCTGTCGATGTCTTACCTATTGTAGTCACCACTGTGCTGGCAAAAAATAAGGCCTGGCCAAAACTCCAGTTGGGTTCGGACTGGGAGACATTTTTCACTGCAGACACGCCTCTGTTTGCAGCGTGCACCACTTCCTCGATGAATTTCTCGAGGTCTTCATCTGAGGGTTAGAATGAGAGAACACTTATGTTGTTGTTGTAGTTGATGATGATGGATGATGATGGATGATGATGGATGAGGATGGATGATGATGGATGATGATGATGGATGATGATGGATGAGGATGGATGAGGATGGATGAGGATGGATGAGGATGGATGAGGATGGATGAGGATGATGGATGATGGATGGATGATGATGATGGATGGATGATGATGGATGGATGATGATGGATGGATGATGATGGATGATGATGGATGGATGATGATGGATGGATGATGCTGGATGGATGATGATGGATGGATGATGATGGATGGATGATGATTGATGGATGGATGATGATGATGGATGGATGATGATGGATGGATGATGATGGATGGATGATGATGGATGGATGGATGATGGATGGATGGATGATGGATGGATGGATGATGGATGGATGGATGATGGATGGATGGATGATGGATGATGGATGATGGATGATGGATGATGGATGGATGGATGATGGATGGATGATGGATGGATGAGGATGGATGAGGATGGATGATGGATGGATGATGATGGATGATGATGGATGATTGATGATTGATGATGATTGATGATTGATGATGATGATTGATGATGATTGTTGTTGATGATGATGATGATGATGATGATGATGATGATGATGATGATGATGATGATGATGATGATGATGATGATGATGTGTGTTCATTCCTTCCAAGATCGTCAAACAATACATGTGTATTTATTTATGAGCTGCCTCACAGGGTTTCCCATTTGATATTTATGCGTAATAGGTGTACAACATCGGGACCGACTAATCATTTCTCTGCTTTAAATGTTTGTGAATATACTGGACACGGCATTACTGTCGATGTGTTTGTGTGCTTGTTATTTGGCCTATACTGGTTTAATATAAAATTCTGAGACCTGTGGTGTTATCTCAATGGTTAGATACGAATCCTATCCATATTCCATAGTTCAGTGGGTTCATGTGGATGATAGACCTGGCTAATGAATACACCTTTTTCAGGGGTGCCTAAATGGTTATGCGCCGAAGTACACTTGTTCCTGTAGCGAGGCAGTGTTATAATTTGGAGATGACAGGTTCGAATTCCAGTTTGTAACTATAGCTGTAATTTTGTTATGTTGTCTAGTGTGTACTCTAGCTTCTAACTTGTTCTGCTACTTCTACGAGCACGAAATAATACATGCCTGTTTATTTATGAACTGTTCAAGAAAGTGCTGTTCAGTTCAAGAGCGTGGTACGCGTGTGTCCACAGATGACCTACTTTTTATAGTGCGATATGGTATGGTCAGCCCGCTACGTGGCTAAAGGTTTGCGAAAGCGGTTCGTGAGCCGGGTACCAGGCGTTCGAAGCTCAGCTGCGACCGATTTGTGCAGCAGACCGTGTCACGTTGTGTTATAACGTGCTGGTATGGGAGCCGGTCGTTCAGAAAGCAATGGCAAAGTACTGAACGTAAAAACTTGCCTAGTACATCAACAGCAGCTGAAAAATGCTGGTGTTGACTGCAACGTCCTGTAAGGGATACGCAACAACAACAACAAATGGTATGGTCACATATCCTTGGGGAGCCCCAGTGGCACAGTGGTTAAATGCACGCCTACCGACCCGATGGTCACAGGTTCGATCTACATCGGGACTAATTCGAATTTTAAAACTACCCTGGGCTGCCAGGTCAACCCAGCCTAAAATGAGCACCAATAAATGTCTTGGGAAATAAAGGCGACAAGGATAATGTTGACCTCATCATCCATCGAGTGCCCAGTGGTCAATAAAATATGGCATCTACTGCAATATCCCTAATACATTTAAAGGTGTTACACAGGAAATCAATTTGGGAACCAGATGAGGCCACTGAAACAGTTACATAAATAAACACACGTAGTATTGCTTGGCGCTCACAGAAGGAGAAGAAAGAATTAGAGAATAGAGGGACGCACTAGACAACATAAAATTTGAAAATTATAGTTACTGACCGGTGTGTGAATTTGTCCTTTATTTACTTTTTGCATTTGTGTGAGATGAGTGTAATTCATTTTATTCCCAGAAAGCATATTCATTTTATTCCTAGCAAAGCACTATATATTCATTTCATTCCTAGCAAAGCATTACATATTCACTTCATTCCTAGCAAAGCACTATATATTCATTTTATTCCAGGCAAAACACTATATTCATTTTATTCCCGTTAAAGTACTATAAAGGCATTAGTTATTGGTTTCCATGGGGTCGCAAGTGAACATGGATTTAGAGCCATGATGTACTTTCATAAGAGACACGAGATTGCTGGCTTGTAGAAGAAGAAGTCAGTAACGTGCTGTGACAGACAGTGTGAAGGCAATTAGTGAAACATGAATTGAATCCATGTTTGACTCCGAAGAATGATTATATACTGTGGATATCAGTACAATAGTAAAGGGGTGTAAGTGTGTTAATGAGAAATGAACATTGTCACTGTGGAGACAAAATGACATGGGGTTTTTGAGGGTCCGTAATATATGGACTGAGAAAGAATAACGTTAATTGCAAGCAGTGAGGGGTTAGAAGGTCACAGACATGAGTTCAGGGGCAGTATATTGTTGCTGTTGATAACGGCATAAGTAGAGGTTTTAGTAGATATGCCCATAATAAATGGAAATTAAGGGGTCGCTGAAATTTTCGGCGAGATTAAGAGAGAATTCTGAGTGAAGTATAAGAGAAGATTAGTTATGTGAGGTGATGTGTATAATGTTGGAAGAGGTCTTGAGGGATGATGGACCTTGTTAATTGTGTACTGGGAGTGAATAATACTTTTGATGGTTGGTGCTTGATGCTGTAGATAGCAGCGTAAACTGTTGCCATAATAAGTGGTATAAGTGAACGGTGGAAGATATAATTGTTTTAGACTTTATTACATAAAGTCTCAAATGACATAGGGGGGTAAAGGTATGTGTGATTTAGCTGAGTGTACTTTTTGTGAGGAAGAGTTCTACTTCTTTGAATCTCCGGTGCGCACCGATTCTTTGTCTTCCTATCGTGTGCAAGTGATTTCAGGTTAGTTGAAAGTGGAAAAGTAGTAATATGGAGGTAATACGGTTAGTGATGACAATAGGGAATTGAGGTAGTATCAGAAGAGTACAGAGTTTTGAATTTATTTGAGTTCGTGATAAGAGGGTTTAAGCGGATTGCTTATGAAGAGAAGAGGAAGTATTTCATATAGGTAACAATATGTGTTATGATGTATTGTATAAAGTTGAGATTTAAATGTTATTGAGGATATGTAAATAATATATGTTATGTTTTTTTTTTGAAGGGCCAGAAACGAAGAGGAAATATTTACTTAAGTTAGTTTGGGGCTTAGAGAAATTATGAGAGGTAAGGAGAGAAGGTGTAGGATAAAGGGGTTAGGAGTTAAGACTTTTGAAGAAGAAAAGTCTTTTTAAAGAAAGGGAGGTGTAGCAGAATGAATACCATATCTGGTATTGGCTTAGGTGTGCAAGATCAAAGCACGCTTGAGCATCCTGATAGAACAGGAAGAAGGATGCTCAAGTCGTGACGTAGATTGTTGTGGGTAGTTACCACCAAGGACGGAAGAAGAGAAAACAACATCATAATTTAGTGGTCCTTGGATTTTGTATCGGCCATCATGAATAAATAAAGCCTGTTTTAAAATGAATACATCAGGAGTTACTTGCTGAGCCTCTGTACACGTATTGTTACAAGAGGATGCAAAATCCGTAATAGAGGCGCTCCTGTCTGGGAAATTGCCAGTTCTGAGGACACTACTTTCTGAACTTAGCAATCAGCGTAAGGTCACCATACAGTGGATACCATCCCACTGTGGAGTCCCCGGAAACGACAGAGCTGATCGATTGGCTAACGCAAAAGAAGAACAACCTGATGTACCTATTACATACCACCAAAAGAAAAGAATGATCAAATCAATCAGAAAGCCACCAAACCTTACTCAAGACGACTACCACGTTATGGACAGACCAGAACAGGTCATTCTTCTGCGCCTCAGAACAGGACACAATAGATTACGCAACCACATGTATGCAAAATTCAAGATTGGTGACTCAGCCATGTGCACATGTGGTTTGGCGTCGCAGACAGCAGAGCACATACTCCAGGATTGCCCAAACTACAACATATCCAGGCGAACCTTCTGGCCTAGAGAGACAACAGTGGAAGATAAACTCTATGGACCGTTGAATGAACTAAAAAAGACTGTTAGATTCATACAAGAGACAACATTGCAGTTATAAACATAGTTCAGGCGAACGAAAGAAGAAGAAGAAGTAAACAATGCCAACTTTTCACAACTGTTTCTACTGCTGGTGACGTGATGCTCAAGACAATGCGTGGCTAAGTTAGAAGAGTTGTCCGCGCAATAAAAATGTCCCTCTTCTGTAATCCGCAAGGCAAAAGCAATTCGGAGCTACCAAAATCACTGGGACACAAGAGATGCGGACAGGGATGGATGTCACTGAAACTACATGAAAGATGTTACGGGAGATAGCAAATGATGAGATTTGATGTGTGGAGGTTGATGGTATATGCTTCATTCACGGAAAAAAGGAGTATGTGGTAAGGGGGCTGAGTGGTCTCGAGGTATGGTGTCCGCCTCGAGTGCTGGAGGTCCCGGGTTCAGGCCCCGGTGAGGACCGGGATTTATTTAAAAAGTCCACCTGGATTTCCAGTAATAAAATTTCCCCTGGTCTCTGGGTAGTGAGATCGGACGCCCGTGTGTATTGATGCGCACGTAAAAAATCCCTTGGCAGTTGGAAATCGAAAAAAGAGTAGCCTAACGGCGCTGCCCGTGAAAAATTTCGAGTTAAAAATCTACCCAAAGTATTTCAGGATCCTCGCCGATGGAACGGAGTTCGTGCATTGAGCTGAGTTTCTCTAGACTCAGGTTTGAGTTAGGAGGAAAACGGAGCACTTATGGGTTAAACTGCGTGCCGTGATGTTGATCCAACGACTAAACTAAACTAAACTAGGAGTATGTGGTAAAGGAGGAGGAAGTGGAAGAGAAGCAGCAAAACAAGAAGAAGAAGAACAACAACAACAACAATAAGGAGAAGAACAAGAACAAGTAGAACAGGAAAAAAAGAAGAAAGAGGTTACAGCAAGTGAAAATACTATACAAAACATCATCCTCATGTACGATGCCGATACGCGTGGGCGGTCATGTTTCGCCATATTACACGGTCACTAGAGCCGTAGATCAGCTCTATGTTTGGTCTCGGCCATGTCATGTGGTTAAGCCATCCAGATATTTACTTCTCTGCCTTCCCCTTGTTCTCTTCCCCTCAGTCTTGCCAGCTGTCACCAAATTATCTAGTCTATTTCTTCTCATAACAAGTCCATAAAGCGTTGACTGTCTATGTCTAATTTTTTAAATCGATTTACGGTTTCATCTGCTTCTTGTAGGACTTGCTCATTGGTTTTTCATGTCTGTCCATTGCATTTTTTTGCGAGGGGGGGGGGGGGGTAATCTCCCCAGAAATCACGTGGCATAATCAAGACAAGAACACAGAGCTGATCCACAACTCTGGTGATCGTAAAAGATGGCGAAACATGTCCACCCACGCTTAAAGGAATGACACAAGATGATGAACAATCGACTTGGTGGTTTCTTAAGAAAAGTATGTAACTGAAGGGCCCTTTTCCATTCTCTCCCTTTACGAAGAATATTTCCAATCAATGGAGGAAAACACCAAAGAATTGTCTAGAACTTTAAATAGTGACCACCCGCTGAATGTATCCCTCATTACCAAGCCTCGTTGGCCAAAATAACACTTGAGAAAAATAACGTACAAATGTTTGCTAATTTGGTCGTGTTTTCGGTCCTTTGGAAGAGCAATTAGTTGTTCAAGTGCTCACTGGCAACCAGTAATAGGCCGAGGAGTATTTCCCATCTCCGTACCAAAATTCAGTGTTACAACACGACGGCTTGACAATGTGTGATTAATCGGCCAATCTCTAGCAGAAACATTCTGGCCCAAGAACGGCATTTGTAGATTATCAAAATGGCGAGCAGACCTGGCTTAACATAAAATGAAAGCGCACTATTTTGCCAACAATGTGCTGGCACTACAATTCATGTACAAAAGACATTATAAAACAATATGCATTGCCATTTAGTAAACAGCGCGTAATTTTCGAAAGAAAGCTTACAGAAAACAACTTAAAAATAAAGTAGAAGAAGAAAACGGTTAAATAAACCGGGAATTTAACTTCAGATCATGGAAAATAGGGAATCAGATTACGCATGGATTGGTTGGTTAACCCCTTGTAAGACTGAGTTTTAACTCTTAACATATTCAGTGCCAAACAAAATAATGGATGCCGGGAAGTGGGAAGTAGGGGTGTGTCACAGTTATGATTTACAAGTTGTTAATATCGTAGTAGACATGTTGTACCGGGTGTTTGTAAAGTCTCACTACATTTTGTATGTAGAACAATTTGAAAAATAAAGTACATGACGTCATCAAAAAAATGTCCACAGTTCATCGTGAAGCAATAAGCAGCGAATGGCTGTCGTCTGCTGGGGTAATTCGTTGCACTCCAAACAGAATGGTATTATCAACGGAAGACAGTTTTTTCTTTTTTATGTTTTTTGGGGGAGGGTTTGATGTGTTTCGAAATGGAGGTCGATACACACGGAAATAACAACAGACACGTTGCAGAAGGTATTTGACAATATGAAGAGACGTGTACCAGTCATGTCTTGAAGCCCGTGGTGGACATTTTCAACACCTGTTACAATGAATACTTCATTGGTACTTTCCAGCTTCCCCAAAACAGCGTTACATCATAGCAGTGACTATTATAACTAATTTAATTAATTGTTAAGCACATGGTTATGACGTCATGTACGTCATTTTTCAAATTTGTTCTACATACAAAGTGTAGCGAGGCTTTACAAACACTCTGTATCATATATTACATTAAAGGGGGTCGAATAATGAAAAACAAACACCGGTCTCCGTGGCGAAGGTGTTACGGACGCGATTCGTAATCCCGTATACCCGGGTTCGAAACACAGCGGTGCTGGTTTTTTTTTTCTTTTCGAAAAAGGTATTGGTGCCGGTCGTTCAGAAAGCAATGGCAAACGTGTTTTTTTTGACGAACAGCAAAAATGCTGGGGTTGACTGCTACGTCCTGTGAAGGACATGCAACTAAAAAATAAGGAAATCTACGGTATATAAGCCCATGTCAAATACGGGAAGTCGCTTAAGGCGATGAATCATTCCATGGCAATAAATCAGTTAAAAAACCAGTACGATGGTGTTGGTATGGAACAGAAATGGACAGTTATGACTCTCCTAGCCTCCCTGTACTCAGATATTTAGAAGGGATTGGCGTTGTGATACTATTGTAAGCTGTGTAAGCTTTCCACATGCTTGCTTGCTTGTGTTCGCTGGCTGTGAACTCCAGCGTGAAGTCCTGCATGTCGGATGAAGACATCCTGTTGTCCAACATCAGTGTGATGTCATACCGGACCTGAGGTTTGCATGAGTATCCGTTGTCCCATGCCTGGCTTATTGGTGTGCAGACTGGTGGTTCCTCGCCATGCAGGCAGATACTCTCCGACTTCGGAAGAATCAGCGATCCTACTACGTTAGCCAGAAACCCGAAGGGACCTGTTGCCCAGGACGCACGACTAGGACGTGATAGTAGGTCTTGGCCAGTATAGAGCCTGGCCTGATGCCTTGGAAACACCTCTGCGTCCCAGTTTTCCATATAATCTGTATCTATCTGCATCAACACCGGCTCCGTGGCCGAGGGGTTAGCAGCTTTCCCCGCTAACTCCGAATACTCTCGTCACGTGACGCGACGAGAATTAGCAGTGGTTCGAATCGCAAAAGTGACTTATGAGAGTATGGAGCCGGTCGCTCAGAAAGTCGTGGCGTGCTGATGAGCGTAATCTAGCCTAGGAATCAACATACAGCTGAAAGATGCTGGTGTTGACCGCAATATCCTGAAACAGGATGGAAACGCGGAAAAAAAAAAAAAAAAAAAAAATCTGCATCAACGTCTTCATCTTCTCTGTTTACATCTCACTGAGGCATAGACACTCAGTCAAACACCAAGCTGTCCTATCTCTTGCTATGTCCTGCAGCTCCCTCCATGTCCTCCCAATATTATTCATCTGTTCGTCATTTCCTTCTACAAATGTTGTTAGGTCTTCCGCGATTTCGTTTGCCTTGTGGATTCCAGACAAATGAGTGCCTAGTTCAGTGGTTCTCAACCTTTTTTGGCCCATGCCCCCCTTTACCATATGTTCAAAACGTCATCCCCCCCCCTCCTTTTCGAATGTCCTCCCTATAATTCCCCCCCCCCCCCCACCCTTACACAGTATACCAAAAAATGGAAGCTAAATTTAATAATACATACTAAAAAAAGTCTAGACATCTACATAACACGTGATTTTCCGGTCTACTTACGTTATAAAGCGATTTTCATTAGGGCGAGAAGTACAGAACCGTAAAACTTAGAGGGGAAAACAATATCAAGTAACTGGTTCTTGTATTAATGCTATCTTGAAATAATCTGGGGGGAGAGGGGACGGGGGCGGGGGGAATTCCTCACCGGTTGAGAACCACTGGCCTAGTTGAATGGTCCTCGGGTTTTCTAAGTGTGTGTCCTAACCGGCGCCAGGGTCTTTCCCCCACTTCTTGGTAGACTGGGATCTGCTGAGTTCTACCCATGAGCCCCACATTGGTGATTCTGTTATACCATTTTATTCCCACAATTCGGCGCAGGCATCAATTAGTGAATGTCCTTAGTTTATGTTTATGGGAAAGAGTTGCAACAGACAGATGTTCCTGGAGAAGAGATGTACGAAATAGATTAGTGCTCTTTGAGCGCAATCTGATCCAGCAAACGGAGAGGAGGCACAAGCACAAAATGCAGTCACTTACTGCGGGACCTGCCTCGTCTTACAGATGCAGAAACTGACAGAGATTGTAAATCTCGCATTGGAGTATACAGCTACCAGCGACGCTATCAGGTGACTTCCCAGCGGCACAACTCTACAGTCCTACAGGACTGAAAGAGGCCTACTACTACTACTTAGTTTATTTGTAATTCATGTATGGTTGAAACAGATTATAACGAGTACCATTAGTATTGGAGCTCTACGTTGGCTGTTGAAGATTAGGACTAGGTGCTTATGGGAATGCCCCGAGTGCAGTCATGTCGGTTCTTTACTCATCATATCTAATATTTTCTCACATTTCTCACAAGGCTATTAATA
The DNA here is from genome assembly GCA_014155875.1 of Cepaea nemoralis. Classification (NCBI taxonomy): domain Eukaryota; kingdom Metazoa; phylum Mollusca; class Gastropoda; order Stylommatophora; family Helicidae; genus Cepaea; species Cepaea nemoralis. Next base: position 256,760 of record JACEFZ010005640.1, read on the forward strand.
GACACCATAATACACCATTTAAACTGAACACTACTCGAGATAATGTACTAAATGCTATATCAATTGCAGACAATGAACAGGATCTGCTACACATCAGATGCAGTTATATTAAATTGTAAGAAGACACATATTATAAACTTCACGAAGAAGACAGAGCCGGCTCCCTGGTCTAGGAGTTAACGTCTTTCTCCGTAATCCCGTATATTCTCGTGAGTAACGTAACCTGCGCGAGAATCGGTAGCGGTTCTCACGCGTTGGTAACTTACGGGGTATGTGAGCCGGTCGCACAGAAAGCAATAGCAAACTACTGAGCGTAATCTTGCCTAGTGCATCAACAGCAGCAGAAAATGCTGATGTTGAATGCAACGTCCTAAAAGAGATTTTTTCCCCCGCGTTTTCATCCTGTTTCAGGATATTGCGGTCAACACCAGCATCTTTCAGCTGTACGTTGATTCCTTGGCTAGATTACGGTCATCAGCACGCCACGACTTTCTGAGCGACCGGCTCCATACTCTCGTAAGTCACTGGGGCGACTCGAACCACTTCTAATTCTCGTGCGCTCACGTCGACCACGAGAGTATTCGGGGTTAACGGAGAAAGCTGCTAACCCCTCGGCCAGGCAGCCGGCCTGAAAGGGATATGCACACACAAAAAACAAAGAAGACAAAAATGGGAATATTCTTAAAACAAGTTGAGTTGAGCTGAGTTGAGTTGAACTAAGAACCAACATCGCTGCACTCAAGACATTCCCATACACGCTCCGTGTCCTCGTTCAACAGCCATCAAAGAGTCATATTATTAATCGTTCCCACCGCTATCTGATTGAAATTTCTCTTGGTATTCCCTCTCAGTTTTGAGATTCTTCCAGAACCTCTGCCGATCCCCCACAATAGCATTCTTTCCACATACGGTTTCTCAATCAATCCCCCGCCTCTTCCATCTGGTCCCTCAGGCGCTCGACCACCTCTCCCTTGACCGCTTAGTCAGAGACCTACTGAGTCGCTGCGGAAGTCTGTTGTCCGCAAAGTCACCTTCATCTTCGTCCCGGGACATGCGGGAGTCGAGGGAAATGAACGAGCTGATAAATTGGCTGGCTCTGCACCCCCTGTAGATGGCCAGCCCATGGATCGTGCCGATGTCATTAACGCCCTTAAACATATGGCGAGAACAGAGGATTTTGACGCCAGTGATTCCACATCGCTTTCCAGGATGAAAGACCTGGGAGTAAGAATCGGCACAGCCAGACGCGAGAGGTACATCGGGAAAACAAAGCGCCTCGTCAACCAACACAGAACTGGCACTATTAGCCACCGGACGCTGATGCATATGCTGGGGGGAGGATCTGAGCACCTATGGACATGTCCGGAGTGCAACGAAGATACCCCAACTGATAACTGAACTAACTGATCCCTTGACCATAGGTAATGTACCATCAAGAGGCGCATTCCCTGCCAGCCTATGAGTCTGAACATCCCCCCCACTCCCCCCCCCCCCCCCCCCCCACTCCCCCGTACTTCCACATGGCTAGGGCAAAAAAAAAAATCAATACAATTCTCACAACCCGTGACCTCTGATGCGAAGATAGCCATTCCACATAAAACACTCCTTTCTCCAGCTTACTAAGCATACTCCTTGAGTCCGTACTAAATGCAGTGTGTGTTGCAATGGTCTCCTCCAACTCTTAAACATACGAATCGGTACAACTATCTTGGAACAGAAACACAAGAGCTGTTGGTAGGCGCCTTGAAGAGATTAGAACAAGAGTCGCTACAGCAAAGTTAGCCTTTTTCAAGATGAAAAACATACTGACCAACATAAGAATGTCAATTGCAACGAGAAAAGGAGTGCCGAAGTGCTTCATAGAACGTGTTCTTTTGTATGGATGTGAAATGCGGACAATGAGCAGATAAACTGAAAAGCATCTAATGGCAGTAGAAATGTGGTTTCTGATGAAAATGCAAAGTATACCATGGATAGACAGAAGAACCAATGAGCCATTCCAACAAGAAGCAAATAAAACCCGTACACTGATTAGAGCAATTAAACGCAGACAGTCAAATATTTTTTAGGTACGTTATGAGAAGACATATACTAGAGAACTTGGTGACACCTGGCAAAATTGAGAGGAAAAGAACACAGGGGAGGGTAGAGAAGTAAATATCTGGATGGCTTGACCACATGGGCTGGTCGATACAAGAAGACAGAGCCAATCCACAACTCTGGTCATCGTACAAGATGGCGAAACATGACCGCCTTTACTTATCGGCACGGCACATGATGATAATGATTAACAGTTACGCATCATTATGTGATGTTTGTTGTGTAAGATAGTTGACAGTCCATAAAGATTATTAACACCGACAAGCTTCCGCTACAGCAAGCTCATTATAGATACATGTATATCATTAACACTTAACGCTTTCTGAAACACATCAGTGTTATAAATGCAAACATGTGGCACAGAACAGATGCCATCTGCAATATCGTAAAGTAACGATACCAGAGTAGTCATATAAAGGGGGAGAGGGGAGTAGCTTAGAAAAGTTAGTTGCATATCCTTTTATAGGGCGTCGCAGTCAATCCCTGCATTTGTATGCTGTTTGCGATCTTTTGTTCAGTAGTTTGCCACTGCTTTCTGAACGACCGTTACCCATACCATTTCGTAAAAAACCAACGCAAGACGATCTGCTGCCAATGTGTTTCGAACGCGGTATGCAGAATTACGAATTGCGTCCGTAACCTCTTCGCCGCGGAGCGCCTCTAACTCGTGTTGGTCTGTTTTGATTCACTTCGCTGACTGGATTTTATTTAAAAAAAAAAAAAAAAAAAAGGATGTTTCCCCCCCCCCCCCCCCTTTAAAAAAAAGATGTCTCCCCCCCCCCCCCCCCCCCCCCCCCCCCCGCCCTTGATCTCCAAGTAGTGTATCCAATGATAACTGCAGTATCTGCTGTAGGACTACTTTCACCTTTCTTTAATGTACCGTTAGTCTCGTGATACCCAGAGGAATACAACCCAGAGTTGTTAGTAACAGGTGTTTAAAATGTCTTTCCTTTACAAGGACAATGTCTTGTTGTCACCTACCGATTCACTAAAATGTGTGTCTGGTTGTCTACATGAGCACCATTGGCATACACACTTAGTAGTGTGGATTGGTTAGTAGTTTGGATTGGCTTAGAGCTGCGGATTGGCTTAGAGGTGCGGATTGGCTTGGAGAAACGGATTGGCTTAGAAGTGTGACGTC
>JACEFZ010005640.1:265000-282500 GCA_014155875.1 Cepaea nemoralis
ATCAACACCTTGTGCCACATTTATTGAAAGACAGAAGATCAAGTGGTTTGGTGATGTCGTTAGAATGCAACACCATCAACTACCATCACTGGCCTTACACCAATGATCATCTGCGACGAGACCAAGAGGACGTCCAAGAAGAAAATGGATTGATGACATCAAAGACATTGTACAATCACACGGGATGACACTATCCAGTGCCGCCCATCTGGCGCTGGAGCGCAAATTATTTTTCCACAGGACGCTTGACAGCAGAAGTGGAAGATGATGATGATGATGATGACGATGATGATGACGATGATGATGATGATGATGATGATGATGATGATGATGATGATGATGATGATGATGATGATGATGATGATGACATCGTGAAGACTGGAGAGATCAGTGGGGGGAAAAGGCAGATTCAGATCAAGAGAAATAATGCTGGACGGGCTGAGACGGTGGCATGGAGGAATATGATGAGCAGACTTGATCATGAACACCAGGGGAAGAGATTTGTGGATAGATATGAATGCCTGCGCCCGTTGTCAGGGCCCATTATGATGATGATGATGTCGTCATTGTGTTAACCCGGTGGCAGAGTGGGTAGTGAGCGTGCCTGTCAAGACAGGGTACGGATTCAATACCTAGCAGAGACAGGACTTTGCATCACCGTGAAACAATGGTTGTAAGCTTAGGTTAGTTTAGTCGACAGATCAACATCACGGCACACGGGTGTAACCCATAAGTGCTCCGTTCTACTCCCAACTCAAGCCTGAGTCCGGAGAATCTTAGCTTAGTGTACGAACTCTATAGCACCAGCGAGGCTCCTGAAATACTTTGGGTAGTTTTTAACTCGAAATTTTGCCGGGTCGCGCCGTTAGGCTACTCTTTTTCGATTTCCAACTGCCAAGGGTTGTTTTACATGCGCAAAAATACACAAGGGCGTCCGCTCTCACTACCCAGAGACCAGGGGAAATTTTGTAACTAGTAGTTCACGTGAAAATATCCCGGCCCTCACCGGGGCTTGAACCCGGGACTTCCAGCACTCGAGGCGGACACTATATCTCGAGATCACTCATCCCCCACTTTGGAACAATGGATGTAAGTAGGAGAGGGGTTTAGGGGCTACACGAGAGTGTACCTAAACTGTGTACCAGGAAATGTTTTGTGAAGCAAAGGCGGCGGTTTGATACTGACCCTATTATCCACCGCGGACAGATTCGCTTATAAAAATATAGTGCTAGGACCACGACTCCATGGTACGTTAATGCGTGTAAAATGGTCCTTTACTCACTTGCAGCATGAAGCACTTTCTGTGGTGAAAGAGGGACCTGGGAATAAGAACTGGCACGACCTGAAACGAGAGGCACACCGGGAGAATGCTGGGCCTCGTCAACCAACACAGAACCGGCACTATTAGCCGCCGGACGCTGCTGCATATGTTGAGGATCTGAACACTTATGGACTTGTCCGGAGTGCAAGGATGATACCCCCAACAGATAATTAACTAACTAACAACAACTGTCTGTTTGTTATACAAACCCCATCCACCCACATATGTTGAGGATCTGATCACTTAAGGACTTGTCCGGAGTGCAAGAATGATACCCCCAACAGATAATTAACCAACTAACAACTGTCTGTTTGTTGTACAGCAGTTGTTGTTTTCACGATTCAGATTTCATGCTGCCCTGTCCTTACCACGACAGCCGTACAACAAAGAGAAACTATTTCTTGGACGCTCGGATTGTCACGAGGTCTGAAGATGTTAAAATGAGATATGAAATCAAGAATTAACACCACTGCATGAGGGACATTGCTTCAAGTGCTCTGTCCTCTTCTTCTGCAGTAACTAACGACGAGTGTCCATGCTGACAGAACCAGTGTTAGTCTGAGTGAAAGTGCGCCTGCATTATCCTCTAGGCAGTAGGTGTCTTCCACACCTTCTGCTCATTCCCCGTCCCCACAGACTGAGCCTCTCCAGATGTGCGACTACTAGAATGATATAACTCCCTGAGGTTTCTGTGTTAAGTGCAACTACTGGGTATGCTGTCGCGGTGGTAAAGTGGTGGTATGGGGGTGGTATGGTGGTGGTGTAGTGGTAGTATGGTGGTGGTATGGTAGTCTTGTAGTGGTAGTATAGTGGTGGTATAGTGGTGGCATGGTGGTGGTATACTGGTTGTATGGTGATGGCATAGTGGTGATATGGTGGTGGCATTATGGTGGTGGTATGGTGGTGGCATAGTGGTGGTATAGTTGTTGTATAGTGGTGGTATTGTGGTGGTATAGTGGTGGCAAGTGGTGGTATAGTGGTGGAAATGTTGTGGTATAATGGTGGTATAGTGGTGGTATTGTGGTGGTATAGTTGTGGTTTAGTGGTGGTATTGTGGTGGTATAGTGGTGGCAAGTGGTGGTATAGTGGTGGAAAAGTGGTGGTATAATTGTGGTATAGTGGTGGTATAGTTGTGGTATAATGGTGGTATAGTTGTGGTATAGTTGTGGTATAGTTGTGGTATAGTGGTGGTATAGTTGTGGTATAGTGGTGGTATAGTTGTGGCATAGTGGTGGTATAGTTGTGGTATAATTGTGGTATAGTTGTGGTATAGTTGTGGTATAGTGGTGGTATAATGGTGGTATAGTGGTGGCAAGTGGTAGTATAGTGGTGGAAAAGTTGTGGTATAATGGTGGTATAGTGCAATGGCTTGGGCATATAGAAAGGATGGAAGATAATAGGGAAACAAAACTCGCTTACACTCAGGAAATAAATGACCGTAGACCCCGAGGTAGACCAAGAAGACGGTGGAGAGATAATACATGTCCAGACCTACAAGCACTTGGAATCAACGACTGGCAAAAGAAGGTCCACCAGAGAGACGAATGGAGACGGATTGTATTTGTAGCAAAGAACCTCAATGGCTCAGAAAGCTGAAGAAGAAGAAGAAGATAGTGGTGGTATTGTGGTGGTATAGTTGTGATATAGTGGTGGTATTGTGGTGGTATTGTGGTGGTATTGTGGTGGTATAGTGGTGGTGTAATGGTGATATAGTGGTGGTATTGTGGTGGTATAATTGTGGTATAGTGGTGGTATAGATAGTGGTGGTATTGTGGTGGTATAGTGGTGGTATAATGGTGGTATAGTGGTGGTATAATGGTGGTATAGTGGTGGTATTGTGGTGGTATAGTGGTGGCAAGTGGTGGTATAGTGGTGGAAAAGTTGTTGTATAATGGTGGTATAGTGGTGGTAAAGTGGTGGTATAGTTGTGGTATAGTGGTAGTATAATGGTGATATTGTGGTGATATAGTGGTGGCAAGTGGTGGTATAGTGGTGGAAACGTTGTGGTATAATGGTGGTATAGTGGTGGTATAGTGGTAGTATAGTTGTGGTATAGTTGTGGTATAGTGGTGGTATAGTGGTGGTATAGTGGTGGTATAGTTGTGGTATAGTGGTAGTATAGTGGTGGTATAGTGGTGGTATGTTGGTGGTATAGTTGTGGTATAGTGGTGGTATTGTTGTGGTATAATGGTGGTATAGTGGTGGTATGGTGGTGATACAGTGGTGACATAGAACAGACATAGTGCTGGTATAGTGGCTAATGTATTAAAGTTCATCTGTACTTTTGTATGGATGTTAAGCGTGGAAAATGAGCAGACAAGCTGAAAAACATCTGATGGTTGTGGAAATGTGATTTCTGAGAAAAATGCAAAGAATACCAAGAACAGATAGAAAAACTAATGAACAAGTCCTTCAAGAAACAAATGAAGATCGAAAACTGATTAGAGACATTAGACGTAGACAGTCAAACTTTTTTGGGCATGTTATGATAAAAAATAAATTGGAAAACTTGGTGGCAACTGGCAAGATCGAAGGGAAGAGACCAAGGGGAAGACCGAGACGTAAATACCTGGATGGTTTGGCCACGTGGCATGGTCGAGACAGAAACACGGAGCTGATCCACTACTCTGGTGATTGAGTGAGATGGAAAAACATGACCGCCCACGCTTATCGGCGTGGCACATGATGGATGGAGTGGCTAATGCGCTTGCTGCGAAGACAGAAGTTCTAGTTCAATGTCCAGCTGGGGCACGTTTACTGTGTCCAGCCAGTACGGCTATGGGGTCGACCCAGCCTCATAACACTGGGCACTAGGGAAAACAATCTATGAGGAAAGAAACTGGTCACTCTACCCCATGTATAACCGCCTTGAACATGCCTAACACTTTACATCTCTATCACAGTATCTGTATGGTGCTACATTAACCCGTTTTATTTCAAAACTGGGTGTTGATCACTCATTTAGTTAGCCACGACAGCAACTACTGCAGCTTGAAACTAAAGTCGGTGAACACTGGACAGATGAGACTTGTTTCCCTGTCAGCTCACTGCAAGGCAAGATACCAAATGTGGGTCACACTGCCACTTCTTCCTCTGGCTTCTCTTGACGTCTGAAATTCGGAAAACTGAGAATTGTGTGGTCTTCAACTGTACTATGGGTTCTTTTCTGCTGCTCTTGTCAGTTGTACATAACCAGACTGACACATAACTGAATGTTGACCGTGTGAGTAGTGATGCTTACCATCACATTTCAGCAAAGCATAGAGCTGTGAATTTTTATAAGAAACTTTGGTATCTAATATCACATGTAAGGTCAGCCTGGCAGAATGGAAAAGAACGTGAGTTCTTAAACATCCGGTGTGCTGATGCTGAGGTAAGGGGTTTAACCCCCACACCAGACAGTTGGATTACAATGTTGACATCTCGTCCTTGGCTTGGAGACGTAAATTACAAGTACCTCTGAAGTCGGAGTGGGTTCGCCTGATAGCAAAGGACACTGTTTATAGGGAACGCTAATCCATACGCAAAATTCAGCCCACTGTTACTAGAAGTAGTGTCTATGGACTACGCTTGAGTTCAAATTGAGTGAGCGCTCCAAAAAAAAAAATCACACATAATACATCTCTTGGGTAGTGAGATTCGATACCTAGCCTTCTCGTATTCGGGCGAAAAACAGGAGGGCCCCTTGTGCAAATTTTGCATGTTAAATATCCCACGGTAGTTGGAAATGGCGAAGAACAGGTCGTAAACCTGTGCTCTGGTAAAATTATTATGAAAGAAAACCGACTCATGGGTAGATAGAGACCGTTACCTAGGATGGAATCTGTCTAGAGGAAGTAAATCCACCCAAGGGTGGATACGTAGGTAGATAGGTAGGTAGATAGGTAGGTAGGTAGGTGGGTAGATAGTGGATAAATAGGTGGGTTGGTAGGTGGATAGGCAGGTAGGTAGGTGAGTCGGTAGGGTTGTGGGTGAGTGGGTGGGTGGGTAGAAAGGTTGGTAGGTAGGTGGGTAGTTAGGTGGGTGGGTGTTGGGTAGGTGGGTAGGTGGGTGGGTAAATGGGTAGGTAGGTAGGTAGGTAGGGAGGTGGACGGGTAGGTAGGTAGGTATGTTTAGGTAGGTAGGTAGGTAGGTTAGTTTAGGTAGGTAGGTAGGTGAATAGGTGGATGGGTGGGTAGGTAGGTAGGTAAGTAGGTAGGTCGGTAGGTATATAGGTATGTAGGTAGGTAGGTGAGTAGGTAGGTAGGTAGGTGTCTGTCTACTTATCTATATGTATATGGCAGGCAAAGAGTGCTTCAGTGTACTGTTTACTACACATAACCAAAAGCCACTGAGATATGCAGAGGCGTCTGCAAAACATGTATGTATACCGCAATTATATCAGCAAAATGATGCGATAACTTCTTTAAAACCACTCTGGTGACAACGAAATATAAAACTGTGCTGTGTGCAGTTCAGATCAATTCACAGGAGCGGATGGCCGAGTAGCTAGAATGCTGGATTCTCCTCCGGTAGACCTGGTTCCGAATCCTCACTAAGGTGTGGATTTTTTTTTTCTGCCTGGTCAAAAAGATAACCCTAACTGGACAGTTCGCAGCGACTGTACTAGCTAGGCGGTCTTAATTCCTCGGGCTCAAGACACCACACCCTCTTCTCTTCCCCCCCCCCCCCCCCGGCCATACATTGCAAGGTACTACATAGACAGTAAATGACAGCAGGACAGTTGACAGTTGAAAGAATTAATTACGCAGCTTTAGTATATGTTTCACTTTTGTGTAGGATGCACCTGGCGAAATACGACAAAATATGTCCGGCATTAATGGTATATATTTTATGTTTTCATTATTCAAACAAACATATATTATTTTGATTAAAACGTCATTCATTGCTGATGTAACAATACAAACATGTTATTAGCGGACGATATGACAACCCCTTCTCACGGTGGACAATAAGCTACGTCGCACTCATCCTCCCTTACACCAGCCTAGTGACGCCTCTGACACAGACATATCCATCCATCATCAATCATGTGCCATGCCGATATGTATGGGCGGTCATGTTTTGCCATCTGACTCGATTACCAGAGTCATGGATCAGCTCTGTGTTTCTGTCTCGACCATCCTACGTGGCCAAGCCATCCAGGTATTTACTTCTCAGTCTTCCCCTTGGTCTCTTCCCGTCGATCTTGCAAGTTGTCACCAAGTTCTCCAATTCATTTCTTCTCATAACAGCCCAAAACAAATTTGACATATAGAGTAAACGTATTAGCTCATACCAAGGAGGTGGTTGGCATGGCCGAGTGGATAAGAATGCTCGTTCTTAAACTTCCAGTGCTCTGATGCCGAAGTAGTGGGTTCATTCCCTACACCGGTCAGTCCGACTAAAATGTTGTCTTCTCGTCCTTGACTTGTTGACGTAAATTGCAAGTACCTCAAAAGTCAGATTGGGGTCGCCTGATGGCGAGAGAAATTGGTAATAGGGAAAGCTAATCCACACGCAAATATCAGTCCGGTGCACAGGAAGTAGTTTCCCGTGTATGGGTTACTCTTGAAAACAAAATAAAAAAACAAACAAACAAAAACATATCATACCAGATACGCATGTGTTTTTGTCCAGGAAGGCTTGTCTTTTATCCTTAAGATTCTGAACTAAGTCCCTCTCTGCAGGCCCTTCCAGGTGGATGAAGATACCAGCACCAGCACACAGGTATCCAAAGAGTATGCATAAGTGCGTGAACAACCTGCACAGAGGCCTAGTGGCGAACCACCGAAGTCCTTTCACAGTTGGCATTGCTAAAGTAGAACTGTGGTCATCTAGCGCTAGTCTTCATGAGCCGCTACAGCCGCTTCTGTGGTTGGGGATTCCAGTACCTGTGCTTGCTATCTGTTCATTTATGGACAGTTTAAAGGCATCATATCCTTCTAGAAACCGATCGTCTATGTCTTACTCGAAGAAGATTAAATTCTAAATTACGAAACTGAAGTATGTGTTATTACCAATACTTTCTGTTGTATTACTGTTTCTTAGTTTATACTACATATGGTCAGTGTGTTTAAATTGTAGTCAGAAACAACATAAAACGATGTTGCATAAACTAAATATAGCGTGATTCCTGAACTATCCTTGTCATAAATATCGCGTCAGTCTAGCCATATTTCAATAATACCTGCTCCATTTCAGTCTCGCACGTTCTGTGTCTCTGTATAACTGTTCCAAACATAAGGAATAATCACAATTACTAACCACAATAATTAATTTGGTTTAAGCCATTTTATTTCACAACTCCGTAATGAATTTAATCCTCACAATGAAATATACACCACTCAAGGAATAATACAGGATATAAATTCACAGTTATTGATCGGTAATAATAAAAACAAGGACATGAAAATAAAAGATCACGGATCATAATTAAGAACACTTCACTTGAAGCGTGTCTACAACAGCCAGTCTTTATATACTGACGAATCAATAGCAACTGGTGTCGTAAACATACACATCTCTCAGTAATGTTTACAAGACTAATTCTATATACCAAGTAATTCAATATCATTGTTTAAGGGAATACGTAAAGTATGCTATACTCTTCAATGCCAGGCAGTGATTGCTTTAACGCGTTATCTTCCGTATAATTATTCTAACTCGTTCTCTTCCGTATAGTTATTCTAACTCGTTCTCTTCCCAGTAGTTATTCTAACACGTTCTCTTCCGTATAATTATTCTAACTCGTTCTCTTCCCAGTAGTTATTCTAACTCGTTCTCTTCCGTATAATTATTCTAACTCGTTCTCTTCCGTATAATTATTCTAACTCGTTCTCTTCCGTATAGTTATTCTAACTCGTTCTCTTCCGTACAGTTATTCTAACTCGTTCTCTTCTCAGTAGTTATTCTAACTCGTTTTCTTCCGTATAGTTATTCTAACTCGTTCTCTTCCGTACAGTTATTCTAACTCGTTCTCTTCCGTATAGTTATTCTAACTCGTTCTCTTCCGTATAGTTATTCTAACTCGTTCTCTTCCATATAATTATTCTAACTCGTTCTCTTCCGTATAATTATTCTAACTCGTTCTCTTCCGTATAATTATTTTAACTCGTTCTCTTCCGTATAATTATTCTAACTCGTTCTCTTCCGTACAGTTATTCTAACTCGTTCTCTTCCCAGTAGTTATTCTAACTCGTTCTCTTCCGTATAGTTATTCTAACTCGTTCTCTTCCGTACAGTTATTCTAACTCGTTCTCTTCCCAGTAGTTATTCTAACTCGTTCTCTTCCGTATAGTTATTCTAACTCGTTCTCTTCCGTACAGTTATTCTAACTCGTTCTCTTCCCAGTAGTTATTCTAACTCGTTCTCTTCCGTACAGTTATTCTAACTCGTTCTCTTCCCAGTAGTTATTCTAACTCGCTCTCTTCCCAGTAGTTATTCTAACTCGTTCTCTTCCGTATAATTATTCTAACTTGTTCTCTTCCGTATAGTTATTCTAACTCGTTCTCTTCCGTACAGTTATTCTAACTCGTTCTCTTCCCAGTAGTTATTCTAACTCGTTCTCTTCCGTACAGTTATTCTAACTCGTTCTCTTCCCAGTAGTTATTCTAACTCGTTCTCTTCCCAGTAGTTATTCTAACTCGTTCTCTTCCGTATAATTATTCTAACTCGTTCTCTTCCGTATAGTTATTCTAACTCGTTCTCTCCCGTACAGTTATTCTAACTCGTTCTCTTCCCAGTAGATATTCTAACTCGTTCTCTTCCGTACAGTTATTCTAACTCGTTCTCTTCCCAGTAGTTATTCTAACTCGTTCTCTTCCGTATAATTATTCTAACTCGTTCTCTTCCGTATAATTATTCTAACTCGTTCTCTTCCCAGTAGTTATTCTAACTCGTTCTCTTCCCAGTAGTTATTCTAACTCGTTCTCTTCCGTATAATTATTCTAACTCGTTCTCTTCCCAGTAGTTATTCTAACTCGTTCTCTTCCCAGTAGTTATTCTAACTCGTTCTCTTCCCAGTAGTTATTCTAACTCGTTCTCATCCGTATAATTATTCTAACTCGTTCTCTTCCGTATAGTTATTCTAACTCGTTCTCTTCCGTATAGTAATTCTAACTCGTTCTCTTCCGCATCGTAATTCTAACTCGTTCTCTCCAAAGCAGTTGTTTCTTTACCTCGTTATCAAGAGGACAGAAGGCTCGTCTAGAAGAGACATGGAGCGGTGCGGACAAAGCCGCAGAGTGTCCATATCGCAGTTATTCTTTCTTTCACCTAAGTACATTTCCAGAATTGGCACCTGAAATATTACAATTATGTATGAATCAGGAAAGACAGTACGGGTAGTGGAGGAGATGAAGTACTATGCCACTGGCATTTTAGGATTGTGAGTCAAATGGAACGGAAGAGGTAGACAGTTTCTAAGCACACGTTAAACAGTGCTGAACTCAGGCTTCACAGAAAGCACCATGCCTAGCGAAGGAGTATCGCCAATGTTAACCGAAGAGGATTGATAAAGCACCTATACAGTGGGAAGCAGTAAGTTCGAGAATAATAACAGCAGTATTGCAATGGCAAACTACTGAACGTAACACTTGCCTAGGACATCAACAACAGCTGAAAATGCTGGTGTTGACTGCAACGTCCCGTAAGGGATACGCAACAAAAAAAATTTTTTTTAATTTAGAGCTACAAAAACAGAAGTAACCATTAATGCAATCCAGTGTTATGCACCCACAAGTGTCAAGGACGAATCAGTTAAGCAGACTTTTTATATGAATCTCCAAGAAAGTATGGGCAGAAGGAGATCAACATGGCTGAATTGATAAGAGCGCCCGTTCTTAAAAATCCGGTGTGCGGATGCCGACGTATCGGGCTCAACCTCTACACCTGTCAAATGGATTAACATGTTGTGTTCTCGCCCTTGACTTGGGGAAGTAAATTACCAATACCTCAGAAGACGCCTAATGACGAGGGACACTAGTAATAGGGAAAGATAATCCACACGCAAACATCTGTCAGTGCACTAAAAGTAACCGCGTGTGTATGAACTACACTTGAGTTCAAAGCGAGCAAACGGGGGGGGGGGGGGGGGGGGGGGGGATAGTGGGAAGTACAAGAAATCGAAATACCACAATTCTAGTGGACAACCAGAATGCCAAGATCGGATCGGTTTACACGGGTTTGGATGAGATCACGAATAAACATGGATATGGGATAATGAACGAAAATGGCGAGTTATTCGCTAACTAAAAAGAGAATCAATACATCATAGGCGGAAGTGTTTTCCCACAGATCAGATTACACAAAGTAATATGGTCTTCACCCGACTGAACAGAAAATCAGTTGTTGAGTTGAGTTGAGTTAAGTTGAGTTAAGAACCGACATCACTGCACTCAGGACATTCCCATACGTGTTCCGTCCCCTCGTTCAAAAGCCAGCGAAGAGTCATACTACTAATCGTTCCCACAGCTATCTGATTAAAAGTTCTCCTGGTCTTCCCTCTCAGTTTTGAGATTTTTCCAGAACCCCTGCCGATCCCCCGCAATCTCATTCTTTCCACACATGGGTTCTCATTGTGTTCCTCCGCCTTCTCCACCTGGGAACTAGCGCACGACCACCTCCCCCTTGTCCATAGGCAAACTACCACCAAGAGGTGCATTCCCTGCTAGCCTATCAGCCTGTTCATTCCCCCGTACCCCCGCATGGCCAGAACAAAATATCCATACAATTCAAACAGAAAATCAAATTGACCATAAATAAATGTCAGGATCGAAATGGAGTTTATCATGAGTTAAAGACGGGAAATCAAGAGTTCAGACACGTATACACCAGTATATCTGAAACAGACTATAGCTAAACTGAAACGGACGATTGTACCTAGAACAGCAGTCAAGCGCCCAAACCATTAACAGACGTTAGACACGCCGTGAGTTTCTATGAGTGAAACTCGCAACAGTTGCTGACGTGCTGAATCAATACCGAATAGACTGTCTTTCAGGGAGCATTATTTTTTGTTTGAGCTGCCTGGTCAGCCCAGCCTAAAATTGGTACCAGAAAATTTCATAGAAAGTAAAAGCGGCATGTGTTATATTTATCAAAGCGACAATGTAATGCCGATTGATGTTAGAAACACGGAGCTAGCATGATATACTCAATACGCTGCATGCTGTGGAGGAGGGTCATTTACTTCCACATCCCAAGACCTCTCACTTACACTGAACATCGCATATAACAAGCAACATGTATGTGTAGGGTGAGGGAGTGGGTGTATGTGTGAGCGTTTGTGTGTGAGTATATGTGTGGGCGAGCGTGCGCTCGCGTGTGTCTTAAAAAGTCTTAAAAGTCGAGAGGATCGACTTCATTGCGCCGGGTTTTATCCCATATGGCTTGGTCTCTTTCGGTGGCCCACCGAAAGCGTCACACAAAGCACGAATTCCGCAGCTCCAGCATCGACCCCCATGAATCTCCTAGAAAATTGCACTAGTGAACCGAAAGACATAGCCCGGAATTGAACCCACAACCTTCTGAGCACGAGGCAGACAGCTTGATCACTTCGCCACGGAGACTCTAGAGTGAGTGAGTGAGTGAGTGAGTGTGAGTGTGTGTGTGTGTGTGTGTGTGTGTGTGAGAGAGAGAGAGAGATAGAGAGAGAGAGAGAGAGAGAGAGAGAGAGAGAGAGAGAGAGAGAGATGTACCTTAAGACGAATCACACATTCTCCCTTAAATGAAGTACATGACATGAACATTATCATTACAAATATTAATGTAAAACGACATTGTAATAACAATAATTTAAAATATAATGCTAACAGCACAATTTAAGTCCTCCTCCCCCCCCCCCCACCCCACCCACCCCGCCCTCTCTCCCTCTCTCTGCGTCTCTCTTCTTCTCTCTCCACGTTTCTGTCGCTCTCTCTTCACTTATTTCATTGTCGTTATCTCTCTCTCTTTATCTCTCTCCTCGTCTCTCTCTCTCTCTATACCTAATTCTCTGTCGCTATCTCTCTCTCTCTCTCCCTCTTTATCTCTCTCCTCGTCTCTCTCTCTCTCTTTATGCCTAATTCTCTGTCGTTATCTCTCTCTCTCTCTCTCTCTATCTCATACTAGCCCTCTTTTGTCTCTCTAACTAGTTTAATGACAAGTTCTCTCTGTTTCGCCCAACCCATAAACTATGTGTATGTGTTACACATATACGCGCACCCCCCCCCCCCTTCCACACACACACACACACACACACACACACACACACACAAAGCCGATACCTATTATTATGAAGACGGTGTAGACATGGGACAGACATGGCGCTCTATGCAAAATTATAATATTCCTATTTTCGACCTGTCTCTATCCTCCAACGAAAATCGTCTATACTCGACACCGTCCGAGTCAAGATGGCGGAACATTCGGCCCCAAGCAGTGGAACAGAATCATACCTCGCAGTTCTGCTGAAATCCTAACTCCTAACCTTGCCCAACCTCGTCATCATATGCACAGCGAGTAAATTAGTCTTCAGACAGTCACGAGCTGACCGAATAAATCGACAATCGTGTATACTTGATTTATCCTTTTTTTTCGTTTGAACTCAAGCGTAGTCTTTACACAAGCTACTATTTCTAGTGTCCGGGTTGATTTTTGCGTGTGTATTAGTTTTCTAATGCATATACACCGGAATCCTAGAATCAACACTCGACAAAACACACAGCGAATAAGTTAAAATTCACATGACCCTGTGCAAATCGAATCGATGGGAAATTGACACATTTTGAAACCGCCTGATATGAGTTCACGACAGATACGGCCCTAATATTTTTTTTTTAAAGAAGTCCTGAAGGAAACTGTTATCTGTCTATGATGAGATAGGGCAGTCAAATTGTATAGGCCTCAATACTCAGAGTAATAAGTGGTCAGTCTCTACCTCACTTTGCGAGACGACGAGCGCAGGCTGATCGAATATATCAAATATCGCTTGTATTTGATATTTCCTGATCTGAGTTCACTTAGTAAAATTCAGTACATTGGAATCCTAGAGTCAAAGCTTGTCAGAAACACAGCGAATGGGTTAAAATTCAAACGATCCTGAGCGCAACGAATAGATAGGAAATCGCGACATTTTGAAACCGCCTGACATGAGTTCACGACATATGCAGCCCAACTTTAACAATGATAATAATAATTGGAGGTTATCATGGCCGACTGGATAGGAACGCGTGCTCTTAAACATCCGGTGTGCTGATGCCGAAATAAGGGTTTCAACCCCTACACCGGACAGTTGGACTAAAATGTTGACCCTTCGTCCTTGACTGGGGGGGGGGGGGGGACATAAATTATAAGTACCGCTGAAGTCGGAGTGGGTTCGCCTGATGGCGGGGGACACTGTTAAAAGGGTAAGCTAAGCCACACGCAAAATTCAGTTCATCACTACTAGAAGTAGTTTGTATGGACTACGCTTTAGTTCAAAGAGAGCGTGCGCAAAAGGAAAACATTTTCGCACAAAAAACCTGCTCTGCGTTTGTGATTTTATAGACCCGTATGCACGGAGGAGTTATTAGCTAGTATTTCCCTTAGTGAGACGACGAACTCAACCGTCAAACGCTAGTCTGATCGTGTTGATGAAATTATCAGCGTAGTTCCTTATCAACTGACGCGCGGCCCTACTTCCTGAGATTAATTCATATTTACATAGGCAACGTAATCCTAACATTTAAACTGACCAAACACACACAGCGAATGAGTTACAGTCGCCGGACAATCATCAGCTGTAGAAACTGCCTTCTTGCAAGCTCTTCCTATATTTAGCTCATGGACACAAACGTTTAAGAGCCGTGATGATATCGTCCAACTGACGTGATGCACTTGCGAGGTCTGTCTGTCAACTTCTGGTGGGCTCAATACACGCGCCAATTGTCGCCTGATGAGTTAGTGGGTACGGGGCGTAACGCGATAATGTGTTGTCTAACGAGGGGTTGGGAGGTGGTGGGAGGATGGTTCACAGGCAGGCGCACCCATGCGTAATTATATATATAGGAACCTATTATATAATATAGGAACCTATTATATATATTATATATTATTATACATGAGGAGGCCGCGGTAGGGCTGTGGCAAGCAGACTTGTCTTCTATGTATTCGAAGGTGTGTATGTGTATAGGCAGGCAAGCAGTCAGGTAGGTAGATAGGTAGGTGGGTGGGTGGGTGGGTAGGTAGGTAGGTAGGTAGGTAGGTAGGAAGAACCATGATATAGCTATAAATCTCACCCCTGACTGTAAAAGAAATTTCAAAGAGAACTGAAAGTTTGCACTGTTGTTTATTTCTGTTCAATATAACCACCACTTATGTTCTCTCTGACTGACCTTGGAAAAACCTTGGGAATAGAACCCTGAAAGAACCTTGACAATAGAACCTTGTAAAAACATTACAAATAGAACAAAATATCTAACGAATTGGGAACCGCGGTGGCGCAGTGTCTAGATGTTTGTCTTTCGGCCTGGCGGTTATGGGTTCGATTCACGTCGAGGCGGATTCGGAAATATAAAACAGACCTGGACTCCCACGTGACCCAGTCTAAAATGAGTACCAGAAATATCTCAGGAAGTGAAGGTGGCCATGACACCAACTACAGTGCCCATCTAGTGATGTATACAAATATGGATCTGGCACCACATGCCCAATTCGACTAAGGGCGTGTAAAAGGGTCCTTTACTTGTTTGCTTATTTTTGGAACAAAATCAGTTACCACATGGCAGTACGACGTCTTCATATCTGTTATCACGACTTAAGTTGAGCTGTCTCTTAATATCTGAGAAAAGTAACCAATTTGATGGAGTCCAGTTCGAAGAATACGGTTGGTGTGGGAAAATTGCAATGTTAACATCTTTAGCTGCTAGCTACACAAACCGTGCTTTGTGAAAGGGCGGGTTATCTTGAAATAAAGGAGGCTTAGTAAATCCTTGTTTTCTGGCCACTGCCATTTTTTAACTTTATAAGAAAATCTATATAGTTTATTAACACTATTGCCACGAGGCAGGTAATCTTTTAATAGGGCACCTTTGGCGTCCCAAAACACATTCAGCATAACTTTTCCTGCAGATTGCTGTCCTCTGGCTTGACAGATGTTGGAGAGCTTTGCTTGCTTAGTTTTTGGATTGAGTGTCATATGGCGTGTCCACGAATTATCTACTGCCATGATCGCCAGATGTTTTCAGTGTGGCACTTCTTGAGCAATTCTCGACAGAAACTTTCTTTCGTTTGCTTCGCTTCGCGTTCAACAAGTGCGGAACCTAGCAGGAGCACATTTTTTTCTTGACTGTTTTTTTTTTTTTATTATTCCGTTTTACTGCATTATCTTTCTCCGCAAATGTCTCAATCCAGGTATTTATCTCTTTGTCACTCACTTGCTCTTTTCTCATCAATTTTGCAAACTGTCAATAATTTAAAAGTCTTTTCCCTAGAAATAATGAGCCCCTCCCCCCCCCCCCCCCCCCCCACCCACCCCCCAAAAAAAACAAAAACAAACTTGAATGCTTACTTTTCATTTCTATATTGAACTTACAGTTTTCATTTGTTTCTTGAAGGACTCTCGTTAGTTTTTCTATTGTCCATTATATTATTTGCGTTTTCCCCGGAAACTTCCTCCTCTTTTTCTGCGTTCCTCCGGAATGTTATTTTAGACTAATTGAGTTGTGCCTGTTTACAACACGGCTGCGATAGTTGCACCTTTCTGCCGACACATCCGACTTCTTCAGGCATTTGTTGGCCGGGTTACCTTCCCAGGCCCCGAAAACTACGTGTCCACTGTCTTTAAATTATTCCAGCATCTCAGCTCATTGTCCATGTTTCGGATAGACTACGCACTAGACAACAGAACATTGAAAGCTATCGCTCAACAAGCTTGACAACTGTTCATCTGATATCCAAGTCTCTCCCTTTGTCTTCAATGCGTGTCGATCAATAGCTATGCATTTAATAACCCTAGTTAAATTGTTGCCAACAGGCGGTTCATAAGTAATAATACTGTGCAAGTCATGAATATTTCTGGTTACTAACGTAATGTCGTTTTAATGAAACTGTATATGTAATTAACACAGTCCAGACTGTTGCACAACAAAATTATTATAATAATGCAGGGAGAGGGTTAAAAGTGTAAAACGGAGCAAGGAAAAAATCAAAACGAAAAACAAAACTATTAATTTCAACTCATTATGATAGACACGTTGCTAAATTGTCCTTATGGGAGAAAACCAAGCCATATTGTATCTACTTCTTCCGTCTTGTGAAGTGAGTATTCGTTTGCTATTTGATCACAAACCGGGGTTGTAGCTTAAGTGATAGTGAGAAGCATAGTTTCATAATTTTGGGACATAACGCTTCGATGGTTCGAAATCAGTCGCGGGGTTTTGGCAGCAGACCCTATAACGTTGATTTCGGTGATATGAGGCGACCTTCTTCAGAAAGCAATGGCAATTTTTTTTTTAAAAGTTGCATATCCCTTACAGGACGTTGGAGTCTACACCAGCATTTTTTCAGCTGTTGTTGATGTTCTTGGCAAGATTACGCTCAGTAGTTTGCCGTTGCTTTCTGAGCGACCGGCTCACATACCCCGTGAGTAACCAACGCACAACACTTGCGAATCGCGCGCAGCTGT
Source organism: Cepaea nemoralis (assembly GCA_014155875.1). Taxonomy (NCBI): domain Eukaryota; kingdom Metazoa; phylum Mollusca; class Gastropoda; order Stylommatophora; family Helicidae; genus Cepaea; species Cepaea nemoralis. The sequence goes on from JACEFZ010005640.1 coordinate 281,947, forward strand.
GTTCCTCGCGTGAATATACGGGATTACGGAGAAAGTCGTTAAAGCCTTTCGCTGAAGAGACCGGCCTACTGAACAAAAATTGCCTAGCAAATCACAGCCAATAAGTGATTGAGATTTATTGCAACATCCTGTAAAGGGCAAGCAGCTAAGTGTCCATTAAAATTATGTTATTCTACTTGTATACTGGTGTCAAGAATGCTGGGTGTGTCCCTGTGGAGATCATCGCTTTAGATGTGATAGGCAGAAAATGCCACGTTAACCTCAACAGCTTAACATGCCACAGGATCTTCTTACAGGACTAAATACACCCATTCCACGCTACCATGTCAATATCTCAAGGCCATCAACGGAAGAGGTGAAAGTGAATGTCGGGACGTGCTGATGAAGCACTAAGTATGCAGACCCGCAGACATCAGTCTTGGAAACAAGTGGATAACAGTGTCAGCAGATACTTGTATTACTACCTTTGTCCTTATCACCATTAAAAGAAGTCGCTGTAAATAAGATGCCGCCATAGCAGACACTGGCTCACAACGTTAATTCATGAAAACACC